>CAJUYH010000227.1:32193-78499 GCA_910591685.1 Galerucella tenella | reverse complement strand
TTTTTACCAATATAGAGTTAAAAAAAACGTAAATGGGAATCATTAAAGCAAACACCAATAAGATATTAACACCAAACTACAGATCATACATTTAAGTGAAGGTTTACCTTGCGGAACTCTAAGGGTTTAACACTACTACTGTTGCAACAATAACCTCTCGTCATTAAGACAGTAAGGGGCAAACGTAGGCAGGTAATATATATTTATAACTGTGGCGTTGCTTGAGCTCAGGCAAAAACCCTTATGCAGAAAATAATAATTATGATCATAATAAATAAAGTTATAAAATCCGATACCCTAGTATCCCGCTCACATAATATAAGTTACTGAGTAACAAAAAAAATAATAGATATCTAGTTAAGCAAAACTAAGAAAATTTACTATAAACTTACGTCAAGTAAGCTGATATTCTACTTAATTACTAAATGTCATTTTATTCCGGAGCAAATACAATGCCAATTATTAAATAAAAAATCCGAAAATAAAGAATTCAACAAAAAATACAAAAACTTGCGTGTTCCCAGCGGTGGTTGATCGACTCTTCCGGCGGCAGAAGCACTGGTGTACTGCTCCAGGAGTTCTATCTTTATAGCAGCAAAAACAGACGATCGGTTCGCTCGGTGTACTGCTTCAGGGAGCATAGATGTAGCCAAAAATGCAGACGAACAGCTGCATATGATGAAGAAGAAAACCACCAAGGAGAACGATCGAACTGAAGGAATTCAGTACCAATTCAATATCCAACATAAAAACCCCTGGCCAAGGGGCTTTTGGGTTGATGTATCTACTGGTGGAATCTAGTTTGGCGCTATTAGCAAGCAGTATTTATCTATATTCTTCCTGTCGGTGTAAAACGCAGCCCTTAGAAGACACTTTGCACGTGTCGTGTAAAAATCCTTTGTTTCAAGCAATAACTTTGGGAAATAACCAAAAATACCAAATATTCTATTGGCCACAAAACAACTACTAATCCCAAAATATGATATCGACTTTCAAAATAAAGCCCATGAAGGATGATTTTTTTTTCAACAAAAATCACGATTAAAATTGAAAGTCACACCACGATGTACAAAGGTCAAAAAGCAGAATGCCCCGAACCTACTGAAATAAAGTACCTTTCACGCTTCAGCGAAATCAAGTTTTACAATTTTGGTATTAACAATTCCTACTGGGTTCACCTAGATGGCGTTTCCGTGGAAAATACCGAAAACACGATAAAACAACTTAGAATATGATACAGAGCCTGTCATCTAAAGTTTAAAATCCTAAAGAATTTAATCAGCTTCTTATAAACCTAAATTGCACTGAATTTAGCGAAAAAAAATAAATAATTGACAATAATAACTAACAAGAATTAAAAAGGATCATTTGGCAACATGGCAAGTCAATTCGATGGAGAACGATACACATAGAAGCTTTGAAAAATTATTTCATATTAATTAATATTAATAAAGATGCGAAAATTCGTAACGTTATTTTTGACCCGTTACAAATGTTGTGGTTTTTTTTAAATTCTTATTTCTCAATTTTTCCGACCTTCGTATCGTTTGTCAGCAAATTTTGAATATGGAATACGAAAGACTATTATTTGTAAAGAATTTAAACGCGAGACATCGATATATGGCATTATAGTAATGAAAAGAGTGTTGTAGTTTTTTTGGGGAAAATTCTTATTTTTCAATGTTTTCGACCCTCGTATCGTTTGTCAGCGAATTTTGAATATTGAATACGAAAGACTATTATACTATTAACCTTTGTGTAAAATTTAAACGCGAGACATCGATATATGGCATTATAGTAATGAAAAGAATGTTGTAGTTTTTTTTTGAAAATTCTCATTTTTCAATTTTTTCGACCCTCGTATCGTTTGTCAGCGAATTTTGAATATGGAATACGAAATACTATTATATTATCAACCTTTGTAAAGAATTTAAACGAGAGACATCGATATATGGCATTATAGTAATGAAAAGAATGTTGTAGTTTTTTTTGGAAAATTCTTATTTTTCAATGTTTTCGACCCTCGTATCGTTTGTCAGCGAATTTTGAATATTGAATACGAAAGACTATTATACTATTAACCTTTGTGTAAAATTTAAACGCGAGACATCGATATATGGCATTATAATGATGAAAATAATGTTGTAGTTTTTCTTTGAAAATTTTTATTACAATTTTTTCGACTCTCGTATCGTTTCTCAGTGAATTTAGAATATGGAATACTTTGTATAGAATTTAAACGGGAGACATCGATATATGACATTACAGTAATATAATAGATGGAAAGTTGTAAATGTAATTCTATTATATTATTCCACTATGACACAATAAAATCTTCTCATCAATAATAAACAGCATATTTTTTTAAAAACAGTTTTTATTTAGAAACAAGTAGGTATATAATAAATATCATAAAACATGTAATTTTATTTTAAATGACTAGAATTTAAACAATATACTTATGAATATAATTTACATGACTATGAAAAAATAATAAATCATGCCAATAGTATATTAGTGTGAAACTGAATAAAGCTGGCTCTCAAAGTAATGGCGAATTGAGGAATTTCTTGTTTTTTATTCCAATATCTTAAGGGGCATCTACCAAATTCGACCTTGCACAATTATGCTTTGTATATTTTTTTGTTTCCCTACTTCCTCACGTTTAAGTTCACATAACGAAAATTTTATTAGAAATAGGAAAGCTCCGCAACATGTAGGTAGCCAAGCGGTCCAAGCGTGCTACTCTATAAGCTTCGTCAGTACTGAACTGGGAGACCGCCGAGACCGGCAAGCGTTGTATCAACAATGGAACGGCACGCGACTACCGAAGCAGAGAGACATTAAGGGTTTTTTAGCGAGCTGCTGGTTAAAACCCAGCGGTTACTTGCGGTAACAGGCGGTTATTCACGTTTTAAAACAAAAGTGGGGGTTATAACCACTGCCAGTTACCCACCTATGGACTATGGTAACTGAAGTTATTACCGCGGTCACTGATTTGACATTTTGGTATTTACCGTTCGTGGCAAAAAATTGATCGGTATTAACTTTTTATGACCAGTCACTCGCTAAAAAATCCTTAATGTCAGTCATAGAAGGATAGAAAAGCGAGAGATGGATTTTTATCCGATATTTTAGTGGTAGCAACCGAATTTCAATAAGGAATTGTACGGTCATAAGTAATTTGAGGATTCTGAGATTTTTATATAGTATTCATAAAGCTTCAAATTATAGACCCCTTATAAATTAGTTTTTCCATTCAATCCATATTTAATTCTTTACAAGGGCTTAAACTTTGCTTATTATGTGTATTTTTCATATTTTTTTCAACAAAATTTGGTTAGCATTTCAAAGTTTTTATTCGATGAGAACTCTAAGTTCAACATTAATCTACATGATAAATTTTTTTCTTAATTTTCAATACATCCATTACTTAAAAATTCTTTGCCAAAAATACATCGATATTTTGTCAAATCGCTGCCGATAGATTCCCCTTAATAAACAGATTTATTCACAGAAAAAAAGCATACCTATTTATCGCATAAGTGAACAATATAATCAATGTTATTTAAAAAGACACTCAGAAGACTAAAATCACAGATACCTATTCAAATTCAGGTATATCATCAAATGAATATCCAGGTACCTTTTTATAAGCATAATAAGCAATTCTAACATGGTATGCTCCAGGGATGAACATAAGAGCGCCTAAGATAATCATGGGCCACATCCTATTAGCATATTGTACTACGATGTGGCCAGTAGCTACCATACAACCGAATACCAGAAGACTGGTTCCTACTACAAGTAATAATGTTGCTAGTACAATAGCTCTCCATGGGATTTGTTGAGCTGGGACTAAGAATTGTGCATCTGTAAATCCTTGATCTGATGTGGGTAATTTTGAATAATTGATGTCGTTTTTGGTTCCTCTACGTCGGGACATTGGGTTGTCTTCAAAATAATCTATAAAAGTAAGATAAAAAGTGAATTTATTGTGGTTATTTAAAAATCTAGGATACCTGATATTGAATATAGACTCATATCCTCATTTCAATTTGTATGTATTATTCATAATTGCATGAGATCCTTATGAAATCTATATTATACACTATATAATCTACTATTTATCTTGTCTTGTCCTAAGTCTTCTTCTGTTTTATGTAACATTTCAATTATGGCCCTTACCTTTCTCAGCCACATGAGACAAATTGAAAATGTTCAAGCTTTGTTTTTGAAGATTATTAGTTATAAAATACACATATTGCATCACTCCTGTTCGAAAATAATCTTCATATTATATATTCAACATATTTCAATTCACTTATATAGGGATATATTGTCTTATTGGTACGGTCCTTTTCAACTTTCTCCAAAAAAGAAGATCTAAGTTAACAATGGATAGAGACTTCTTCTCTTAACATGTCATGTGTGGTCTCGACTCTGTCCATCACCAGGAATAATAAAAGGTAAAAGTTGGATTTGAGTTTAATACAGACAATAATACAACTATTCCTGTTGGTTTGTATCATGCTAATCATGCAGTAAAATTAATTTTTCACTTCAACATGTCTCTCATCTCCATACATAAATAACATTAACGTTATCTCCCAACGAATGACCCTAAATAAATTGATGATTTGGAACGATCATTTATATATTTATTGGCGAAATTTTATTCCTATCATAACAAATACGATTGTTCGCATTTTGTTTAATATTGCTGTAAGTCAAAATGTTGGTGCAAACCGCACCTGTACCTATATCGTTTTGAAATTGAAATTCTGAGGGATATATCAGGATATTCAAAACTCTTAGCGTTTCCATACTCTACTTTGCAATCAGTAGGTACTCTTATTTTCAGAACTACAAACTTTCATCTATAAATCCGTGAAATAAGAATAAGTTCGATAGTTTCAAAAAATTGAATAGCTTGTTTGTTGTGCGAAAAAATTTTATTCTGCATTAAAACAAATAAAAGACTACAATATTATAGTTGTACTATTAAAAGTCATTAGTATCAAAAGCTTCAATCAAAGATGAAATAGTTGTATATTCATCATCAATTGTATCAGGACTATCAGGAGCTACAGTTGTATAAGCTTCAGTAGTATCAGGAACTCCTGTAGAGAAAGCTTCAGTATTATCGGGAGCTGCTGTGAAGGGATCTTTAGTAGTAGCAGGCACTTCTGTAGATGGAGCTTCAGTTGTTTCAGTTGATGTACATGGAGGAGTGGTAGTAGTAGCAGCTGGAGAGTAGCTTAACAAATCTAAATAATATTTACATTGTCTTGATGGATTGTTTAAACCAAGAGTCAGACCTTTGGTGCCAATACCCCCTTCTACAATACTGAAGGCACATTGTTTGGAAGATGGTTCAGATCTTATTTTTATACAATCAATAATCATGGTTCCTGACCAAAAAAACTGAAACAAACAAAAATGTGTGAATCATAAAATTGTGATCCAAGTTGTATTTAAAATTTTTATATACATATATACACTCTTACCACAGGATTTTTTTTACTTAAATAAATCACTTTTGACATGGTGTAAGACAGTGCTCCGTAGGTAGTACAATTACCCTCTTTAAAAAATTCTGTTGGCTGTTTAGATTTAAATATGTTTAACCCTGAGATGTTCGGTACATGGATGGCTATACACATAGCATACAATACTAATAAGCAGTTCATTTTAAATTTTCTGTACTCTTGGTGTAACTATAAAAAAAACTGGTATTAAAAAATTAAACTTACATGTTTTGATACACTTGGGATACTTTTTACACTTTTAATAAACAGTTATAGCTATTATTATAACAAGATTATTATGTGATTTATGATAGCTGAGGACAAACTAGTTCTAATATTATTTTGGTATCTAAAGTATTATGCTTTGGTAACTAACCTATGAAATTTGGGTAATCAAATGTTTTAATGAGTAACTAAGGTTTTATGTAGGTATTGGTACGTTTATGATGTTACTAATTATTAATAAGGATTCCATATAAAAATGTATCAATTTTAAATGATAGGGTAAAGAATATAAATCAATGGATACCTTGAACTTAAACAAAATTCACTTACCCAGTAAAAAGAAAATGGAGAAGCAGCAAATAGTACCTATACATTTCAGCATTATATATAGGAAATTTTTATCTTTTATCCATGATAGTAAAATTGTTTATGGTTATATATTTTTATTATTCCTAAAGTGTGTACGTACACCTTCAATTTCATGATAAAAACATCCCACAATCAATCTTAAGTTGTAATAAAAATAAAATTATGTGGCATTGCATGAAATAGCAATTAAAATATTAACAATTGTTCAAAATTATCATTAATATAGAGATTCGTGATGTATAGTTTTGGTTACCTCCCTGGAGTCGAATTCTTGACTAAAAGAGTGATGCTTCCCAAAAAAAACAGAAATGTTATTTTGTCTTCGTCACTGCAGTATCCAGTATCAGAGTAAAAAAGCAAAATGAAGACAAAGTATGAGTTCTCTGGGTAAGTTTTACTTCCTCAGTCAGTCCCTTGGATTTGTAGTGCCATGCATTTCACAAATACCTACCATGTGAATTTCACATATTCACATAATCTTAATTATTCGTCCTTCCCCGCTATTTTGAAGTGCATATTCAGGTGGTAGAGTATTTAAGTTTTGTAATATAGATACTTGATAACAAGACGGATAGGAGCTTGTAAAGTGTTATACTTGTTATTGTATACAAAAACTGCCATTCCTGCTGAATATTGATATTCGTTTTGTACCGATTATAGAATTTGTGAATTTGGAAATCCAAATTTAATGTTACAACATTGAGGACCAAATCTCCAAAATTAGGGCCTAATTTACAAAACTGAATATATAATATAAACATTTTGGGTCCTTGAATTTGAGGTCTTCTATTTTTTCTAATTTTTTTGTGTGGTCTACACCTCTCGCAGCCACCGGAGTCAATTTGAAAATGTTAAAGCGTTGTATTTAAGCAATATTACTTTCAAAATACACATCTCACATCAATTTGGTTTGAAATCTATTATCACAACCTGTATTCAACTATTCAACATATTTAAATAAACTGATACGGGATGCAATGTCTGGTTGGTAGGGGCATTTTTAGATTCATGAGAATTTAGAAAAGAAGATTTTAAATTGACAGGTATGGCCTCGGAGGTGCTCAACTACAGGAAATATCAGCTTTGTTTATAAGCTTAATTGTTTTTGAGGTGCGCATATCGCACCAAATTATAGTGAAGAAACTATTCCAACTATTTTTATAAGTTCCCATCCTGGGATGCAGTGTCTAGTTAGTTTGGCCCCTTCCTGCTTTATGCCACTTGAGGATCCTAAGTTCGTAGTCCCTTCTGTAAGAAAGAATATATTCAATTGACCTATTGTCAGTAAGCGTTAACCTCTAAATTTAAAATTTGAAAATTAAAATGGATATACAGGTAGAAGTTAAACTTGATTTGAAGTGCATGAAAAAAGATTTGATACAGGGAATACATAATTGTTCGCAAAGGGGTTTATATCATGCAGTAAAATGGTTATCCGAAATAAATTTTTCACTTAAACATATAACATTACCTCCCAACGAACGACCAGAAATTATTGACGATTTGGAAGAAGCAGATACGTATTTATTGGCAAAATCTTATTTCGATCTCAAGGAATATGATCGCTGTTCACATTTTGTTAAAGATTGTTCAAAACCGAAATCAAAATTTTTATATTACTATGCTAAATATCTTTCTATAGAAAAAAAGAAGTTAGAAGATAACATGATAGATACGAACTCATCGCAAAACTCAATGAAAAACGAAACTTTAATCGACCTCTGTACCATTTTAAAAACAGAATATTTTGAAAATAAGCTGGATGGTTATTCGCTTTATTTGTATGGAGTTGTTTTGAAAAAGTTAGATCTGATACCAGTTGCCACTGAAGTATTCATCAAAGCAGTTAATTCAGAACCTATGCTTTGGAGTGCTTGGTTTGAATTAGGAAAGATTATCCCAGATAAAAATACAATTTTCTCATCATCGTTACCAGAACATTGGATGAAATATTTTTTTTTGGCTCATACTTACCTTGAACAACTTAATAATGATGAATCTTTACAAATATACAACTCATTTTATTCATTAGGTTTCCAAAACTGCACATACATTCTATCTCAGATTGCTCTAGGACATCACAACAGAAGAAGTAAGTAGTATTTGATATCTTGAGTACTATTTATTTAACAGGAAACTTACATATTTTAAACTTTTACATGCATTGTGATTAAATTGAGTTGAAAAGGACTTATTGAGAACCAAAATCAATTGTTGCATTGTAAAACATTTTTGGGTTTTGTTTTTTCAATTCAATACTCTCCAAATTTTTAACTTCTATGTAAAGAAATCTTCCGAGATATCCAAAATGCTGTGAGTACAAAGTTCCTCCATCATTTACATTATTGGTTTTCAATAAAACAGGTGACATTACATTTAAAATAACATCCTTAACATGCTTTGCTTCCAAAATGTACTGATTAGTTTCTCCAAATAGTAGAGATGGCATAGGTCTTTCAAATATTATGAACAAAAGTTTTCCTAAATTATAAACATAAGGGAATAAGAATGTTTTTATCACTTCATCTCCTAAACTTCCTAAACCTTTAACAGCTCCATACAACGTTGTTAGAGAATACATATTACAGTTTTTTAAGGGTTTTGTGTAAATTCCAATTACTCTGTTTGTAATGTTGTTCAAATCATTAGTATACTTTTCACAAATTGCTGTAGTTACAAAAACAGAAAAATCTCTAAGTGTCCAGTGATTGTCATAGTGATATTTACTAATTTTTCTCGCCAAACTGCAGGAAATAATAGCTGGAAGTAGTTCATGTAGGTGAGGAGCTAGGTTTATATATTGATTATTCAAAAGGCTTTTAACCATTCGTACAGAATATATAAGTAATGTTAGATCTGGATAAGCTATGTTCCTATGTATAGCATCTTTAATAAAGGTGCTCAAAAAAGGTAATAAATACTTCACATTATAATCTACTGATAGAACCTTGAGTTTTTCATTTCTTTCTTGTTCGTTATATCCAAAAATACCCTCTGTGAGGGTTAAAAAAAATATTTGTTCTTCAACTGACAGCAAATGGTCATTGGGGAATATTTTTAAGTAAACTATATCCGCTTTTGGAATTAATTTGTGCACTAAACTGTTATTTGTAGAATTATGGTTGACAATTTCACTTTTCTTCATTATAAGTATTTTTTTCTTGAAAAATCGCAGGCTTTTTCAATAGCGTCTCAATCGCATCAAACTTAATAATGACAGTTAAATTCACAGCCACCTTACAAAGTCATTAAAAATTATTTGTACAATCTCTCCAATTTTTTATTTTGTTTCAGATTTAAGCGACGCAATTCAAATCTTCCAAAGCATATTACAATTGGATCCGTATCGATTGGACAATTTGGACACATATTCAAATCTTTTGTATGTGCTGGAAATGAAAAAAGAATTGGCTGATTTAGCGCACAAAGTTGTTAACATTGACAAGTATCGCGTTGAAACTTGTTGCGTTATAGGTAAGAGATTCCCGATCTTTTAACTCATTTTCAATTTTAATTTTTATCTACTCAATTATAGGAAATTATTATAGCTTAAGATCAGATCACGCAAAGGCTGTTCTATATTTTCGAAGAGCATTGAAACTAAATCCACAATTTTTATCAGCCTGGACGTTGATGGGACACGAATTTATGGAAATGAAAAATACAAATGCGGCTATACAAAGTTACAGGCATGCAATTGGTAAGTTTTGTATTGTGTGTTGCTTAGATTTAGTGACAATTAGGAACTTTGAACAGTGTCGTACTGGCACAAAGTACATTCAAATATTTATTTAAATTGTTTTTTTTTTTTTAGAAATTAATTCAAGAGATTACCGGGCTTGGTATGGCTTGGGTCAAACTTACGAAATATTAAAAATGCCTAATTATTGCTTACATTATTACAAAAGAGCTCAGCAATTAAAGCCGAATGATAGTAGAATGGTAATCGCTTTGGGAGAAGCTTATGAGAAATTGGATAAGACTGAAAATGCATTAAAATGTTATTATAAAGCTTGTAACTTGGGTGACGTGGAAGGAACGGCGTTATTAAAATTGGCTAAGTAAGTTTTTACATTTTATTTGGTTTCTTTTTGGCTTTCCTAACTATCATTATACAGAGCTCGGCAAAAGTCCGGGACCGGACAAATATCGAAGAAAATATAAATTTTTTGAAAAATGTTTTTATACCACAAATTTTACTACAACTTAAACTATAATTTGAAATATACAGGGTGTTCCGATAAAGTGTGGCGTATCAAAGTTATATTTTTTCTTACGGAACACCTTATGTTTCATTGCATTTTCTGATTGCCCCTAAAAAATATAATGCTCCTTCATAATGGTTCCCTATACCTAAATACAGAGGGTTCCAAGTTATGCTGACTTTTTTAAAAATGTGAATATTTCGAAAAAAAATTGATTGATTGGTACCAACTGAACGTGCCTGAGAAGTCAATAATGACAGTGACAGCTCTAGTGGAGATGCCAATATGTCGAGAAGTTAAAAACCTTTGTTACTTCAAATAGTGTTTTTATAAGATATTACAAAACTAAGAGTTCCATAAGAAAAAATATAACTTTGATACGCCACAACTATATTTCAAAATATTTTCAAATTATAGTTTAAGTTGTAGTAAAATTTGTGGTTTAGAAAGATTTTTCAAAATATTTATATTTTCTTCCATATTTGTCCGGTCCCGGACTTTTGCCGAGCTCTGTAGAACATTTCTTCAATAACTTATGATTTTTCTGAAAGTTGACTTCATTTACCCAATTAATTGTGTTCTAAAAGTATTTTGCTTCAAAATGCGCTCATTACCTTTACTAGAAAAAGTTTCCAAGCCTTTTCAACAGGCAGGAGGTCATGTATCTGTGTATAATTCTGGATGCAAAACTAACCTGGAATTCACACCTTATTGACAAAAGCAATAAAGGGAAAATGGCTCCAATGATTACCAAACTTGAAAAATGAATGAAAATAAAAAGCAGTCCAACTGAGGCAATGGAAGCAATTCTCAATCTTCTGCCTCTAGCTTTGCATGTTACCAAGGAAGCTAGAATGGATACAGACAGGCTGAAATTCAATGGGAATTGGCACGAAGGTATTCTAGAATAACACATAGGGAGGAACCTATTTGTCGATTGTGCATGGAAGAGGAGGAAACAGATTCACATGTTATCTTCAAATGTGAAGCAGTCTCTTGTTGTAGATATAGACTCCTAGGACTTGGGTACCCAAGAGAGGATTTCTCCAGGAAGAGCTTGGTGAAAAATCCTGACAAGGACAAGGGCTACTGGTTAGAGAGGTTAACATTTATGTCTATACACTAGCACCAGAGCCTGAGGGTGTTTTTCAGTCATTTGCATACCAACAGTCATCTCTATTCGGAATTGGGATTATATAAAGCACATCCTAGTTTACTGTTGGAGATATTGGAGGTCATTACCAGAATGACTTACAGTATCCACCAGCAGTCTGCTACACTCTGTATAAGCCTGTTTTTGTTTATTTGAAAATATGCGTATTTTTTATGTTGTTCATCTGGCTACTCTCTCCAGAAATATATGGAAAGGATTTCTATGGCTGCTAATAGCAGAGAGCTTGAAAGTAAGACTACTTATTTTATTTTTTCTACGTTTCGGTAGCGTTCCAGCTACCGTTGTCAAGATTAACTAGTAATAAAATAATGTTTGCTCCCTATCTGACCCAACAAAAAAAATATGACAGCTAGACAATCAATAATATTTTGAAGTTTAAGACTACAAAAATAGGTTGTCAAATTTTATTAAGGTCCATTCATAGTAGATCACACCTCTGGTAAAATGTGAATAAAATATTCTATTTTATGACATTCTAACGATATGATAGTCTACTAGAAATGGAATCCAGTGAAGTGCACGTTCCAGGAACGTTTTTTATTGGGATAGCGCTTTTTCCCGCTTATTTTGGAAATTTTGTTAATAAAACGCGTTTGCTGTTACTTTTTTGTGTATCATTATTTTTGTTTTCAAAATATGTATAACTCTGTTTGGTGATTTTGTGTATTGAAATGTGTATCGATTAACAACTATTCCAATGATAAATCATAAGAAAACCTGGATAAAATCTTATGATGCTATCCTGATAATGCAGGTAATTGATGATTGGAAATTTCTTTTTTTAACGTTGGTAACCAAATTATAGTATTGAAGCACTTTCTTTGATTTTTCGTCTTTTATTATTGGGCTCTTTCAATATTATTTTTGACGAATCCCATTGAAGCTTATGCCCCTCTTCCCAAGCATGTTTACAAATACCTGACTTAAAGAACTCCCTATCTTTGATATATTTTTTATTTTCACTTATTCGGCCTTTCAATGGTCTAGATGTTTCACCTAAGTAGAATTTGTCGCATTCACAAGATATCTGATATATGTAATTTTTTGAAGATTGTTCTTCATTTTTTGGTTTTGTTTTTGTTAGTATAGATTCTACCGGGTAATTATTGGAATTTAAAACATTTTTTAGTAGAGTTTTCTCCTTTGTGAAATGATTATCATTAGAACAAATGATTCTGGCCCTATTGTATAAAGATTTTACTACCCCTTTTTAACGCTTATAGCATGATTTGATTCAAAATTCAAATACCTATTAGTGTGTGTTGGCTTACGATAAACAATTGTTTCATAACCTGTAGGTGTTTTATTGATAGGAACATCTAAAAATGGCAAAAATTGTTATTTTCAATTTCAAATTTTATAGATTGTTAAATTCCAATTCCAAAATAAGCTGAAAAGAGCGCTATCCCAATAAAAACCGTTCCTGGAACGTGCACTGCACTGGATTCCATTTCTAGTAGACTATCATTTAGAATGTCATAAAATAGAATATTTTATTCACATTCTACCAGAGGTGTGATCTACTATTAATGGACCTTAATAAAATTGACAACAAAGTTTTGTAGTTTTAAACTTCAAAATATTATTGATTGTCTAGTTTTCTTATTTTTTTCGTTGTGTCAGATAGGGACCAAAAATTATTTTATCACTGGTTATTCTTGACAACGGTAGCTGGAACGCTACCGAAACGTCGAAATAAAGAACATAATTGTGGTTTGATTCCCAAAAAATAAGAGAAAAAAGAATAAGTAATGCCACAAGGAACTTGCAGAAGATAGTTATTTTATAATAAAATTATTTCTTCCAGATTATATGACAAACTTCACGAAACTGAGAACGCAGCAGCTGCCTTTACGGAATTTTGTCTAAGAGAAGATGACAGAGAAATGAGATGCGTAGAAGAGCAAGCAGAGTTTTATAACGCTTTGCAGTATCTGGCGAATTATCATTTGAAGAAGGGAGAACTGGATGATGCTTATACATACGCTTACAAGTGCATGGAATGTGAAGAGGTAACTATATTGTGTTTTTTGTATGTACAAAGTGTATAGGAATTTGTGAATTTTCAGACAAAAGAACCGGGTAAAGCTCTACTGAAGGCGATAGCAGCGAAACGAGCCGAACAAGAAGTAGGACCGGCTCGAATCAGCGAGTCCAGTACGAGTAACATTGATATGATATTTTCACCGAATCCACTACAGTAATCTTTAAGATTTTTTGTTCAGGTTATAATAATTTAAGTAAAATAATGTTAATTATTATCTTAACGAATGTATTACGCTAAATATTGAATTATGTATAATTTAACATATTGATGTTGAAATTGTGAAGATTCAAAAAAGATCCACCAGAGACAGTTTTGATTTTCTCTTCGTCAGCAATGTTAGATGTACCAATATAAATGAGATTGAAAGGAGATGATGTTCCTGGAGCTGAATTTAAATGTGCACAGGGAAAGTACCATCTTGTGTTGAGTTTAAAACACGCCGGGGCTTACAGAATTTCAGGTAATAATAATATACTTGTAGAAAGGTAATTCGTCTAATATGTTGTCAAATTTTATGTGACTCAATCCTCCTTCATCCTCATCATAATTCGCAACATCATGTTCCTTAAAAAAAGCAAAAAGCACTTAAACTGTAGTGAGCTAGAGTCTCGGTCAAAAAGAACGCACTTATTCTACAGGGTGGTCCTTAAGTAATTGTACATAGAAGTACAGTACAATTTTCACTTATAATTGCACAAGTGGTTTGTATTTTATCGGGTAAATTTGGGTTGTTTAATGAGAAACTGTTTCCTAGCAATTTGACGAGAATAACTGTTAAATATTAAGGTGGAGTGTTTTTAGGTTGACAGTTATTTGAGTCAAATTGCTAAAGAGAACAGTTTAGAATTTGAACAACACAAATTTACCCAATTTCAATACAAACCTCGAGTGTAATTCGGCAGGACAATTTAATGAATGAGAAATTTGGAAACATATCAATGCAAACTTTATTTATGAAACATTAAAAATAAACACATTTTTATTTTAATGTACAATTATTAAAAACGCAGTTATTGAAATTCATACTAGGAAAAGTGATATTGATGAACAAGTGAATAAGTGAAAAAACCACTAGTGTATTTGTCGCTGTAAAAGTTAAAGCTAACTTTTGCCGCTGTCAAAGTGACAATTGCATTTTATACATGAATTAAATTGTCACTTCAAAATATTGCGATTTAAATCAACTAGCCTTAATAAAATGTTGATATTGAGAGAGATACAGGGTGTTGAACAAGAAATTTCAATTTTCGTTTTTTACAATAACTTTGACGCTTTTTGACGTATATCCACAAAAATTTGATATTGGGGTTTTTTTTTTTTTTTTAGACAATTCGCATCAACCCAATGGGTTATTAGCGATGGCTAGTTTATTGTTCAAAATATTACAAGAACTTAGATTTTTGTATACATGTTAATAGCTTTAAGGTATGCACACAAGTTACCAGCATCACATTGATCTCCTAAGAACGATCTTGAGTTGGATTTGATTGACCACTGCGATCTCTCGTGTTGGAATAAAGGACACTCCACCAGGAAATGTTTTACCGACATTTCTGTTCGACACGATTCGCACACAGGTTGATTTGTTTTCGTTATGAGGTATGAGTGGGT
Organism: Galerucella tenella; assembly: GCA_910591685.1. NCBI lineage: Eukaryota > Metazoa > Arthropoda > Insecta > Coleoptera > Chrysomelidae > Galerucella > Galerucella tenella. The sequence goes on along the minus strand of CAJUYH010000227.1, from coordinate 63,337 downwards.
AACGAACGTATGTCCGATTCTTAACCTGGATCATTGTAATATAGTAGTGAATTTAATGTGTATTCGGAGTTTTTGGTGTTGAACTTAATGATACTGACGAATCGCTATCTTCTTGGTTCATAGATTCGAGATCCAATTGCGTAATGAGTTTTTTAGTAATTCTTGTACATTTACTTTTTATTTTTTTTTCGGTGAAGTAGGGGTATATAGCTTGTAATTGATCGACGAGGCCATGTATATAGAAATGTTAATAGTTTCACTTTGTAACTTTTAAAAAAGAACTTTATTTTCAAAATACACAAAAGAAACTGATTTTGGAATTAATACAAAAAATGATTTTATAAACAAACTGATGTTATAAAGATCTAATTGTAAAAAGGCGTGACAACACATGTTGTACTTGAATTTATAACATTTAATTGTTGACTCTGCAGGTTGTTGTCCTGTGTCGTCCATTAAGGCTACATGTCTCCTCCCTCCTCTGGTTCAGACTTCGTCCTCGAAGTCTTGGGACCATCTCGAAGTAAATCTTCTAAAATTTGAATTTGGGCTGGTTGCAATTTTTGACCAAAAAGAATTTTCGAAATTCTTTTTTTCTTCTTCAAAATTATGATTAACAAAAATGCTAAAACAGACATTAGTAAAATAATAGATACAGCACTAAGTCCGGTAGAAATTTCAGGTAAATTTTCTAATGGCTCTATGGGTTGAACTTGGCCGTGAGTTTCGGGAATTTTCAACTTTTCTAGCTTGATTTCATGGTCCGGTGTGAGCTCCATTGGTACGACTTCCGGGAATGAAATTTCTTGAACAGTTTTCTTTGTGTAGAGGATACCTTCGATAGAAATGGGTTCCTCTATTAGCAGGATGCTGGTTGATTGGATCCATTGACCTCCAATCTTGATAGGGTGAACTATTCCTATCAAAATGACTTGCGAAGTTTCTTGCACGAAATTTTCTGTTGCTTTACATTTTGTGCAGTTGTGAATATTGGGAATTAAGCATTTGGATGCTACATGATTTGTACAAATAATGTTATCGTCTCGGCCAATACAATGTTCGTACCATTTGTTGTTGGCGTAGAAATGGGCAGGTGGCAACATAATTATGTGATCCTTGTTAGGTATGGGATAAATTCGGAATGTAGGATAGGAGCTGGTGCGAAGGATTGGGATTTTGACTATTATGAGCATTGTTTTGGAAGTAACGCAAATAAGAGATTTTGAAGATTCAATAAGTTCATATGGATGTTCGTCATTGACGAGAAGGGCTTCTCTAGAGTAAATATGAAGAAGATTATTTTTAAGGGTTTCTAGTTCCTTTAAAGTAAATAATTCTATGTTAGTTATATCTAAATGTGAAAGAGTAATTGTTCTAATTAGTTTCATAATAAATTCATTTATATTTTGGAGGTTAAGTATTTCATTATGTAGGGCATTATAACCATTTAAATCAGCGGATAGTTTATTAACTGCAGCTAAAAGTGTCATACTATTATTATTTATTTTCATTAATAATCTATTAAATCTAGTATCTAAAGATTGTCCAAATGAGATTTGATTATTAAATTTCTTAATGATTTCATTTTCTTTTAATTCTATGGCTGTTATGTGGGTTTTTAACAAGTCTAAGTCTGAGTCGTCGGGGTTACCTGTTATGTATTTTATAGCTGTACCAAGGAAATTGAAAAGTGCTTTCTTTTGTTTTCTTGTTATCTTATGAAGGTCATCGTTAGCTTGTTCGCGTAAGTGATTGTATTGAGCATATAGGAGTGAAAGGGGTCCGTTTTGAATAGGCATATTAAAGAAATTATTTAGATTAGTATTTAAAGTTTCGGCTAATAAATCTAAATCTATGTGTAGGATGTGTCTATGACAATGTGAAATTTCTCTGGATTTTCCCAATTCCTCGGCATAATAACCATTATTTGGAATGCTCCGGATCTTGAGAAGATGTCCCTGGGATTCTTTTAACAAATTTCAAATGAGTGCTAGTTGTTTTTTGATTATTAGTTTTTCCGATAATTTTTGTTTTGTTCTGTTTTTCAGGACGAATAGTTGTATAGGGTGCTTGTAATTTAGGTCTATGCTTTTTCTTGGATACATACAGAGTTTGTGCAATGTTTATATCTGGTATAATTTCGGCATTTTTATTTTGTTCATTTAAAATTTTCTCTCTTTTTTCTTTTTGTTTATTATATAAGTCTTTGATAAATGGTTGTAATTCGTCTTTATGTCTTTGATTGTACGTTTCGTATACCGGAAGGTCAAAGTCAAAATGAATTTCTTCGGCGTATGGGCCGTACAAAATTGAAAAAGGAGAATAATTGGTTGCAGAATGAATTGATTGATTGTAAATTAATATGGCATGAGTAAAAAGATCGTCTATAGGGTCATTTGGATTTTGTTCTTTCAAGGTACTAACTTTTTCGGAAAGAGTTGAATGAAATCTTTCAACTGGGGAGTTTGAAGAAGAATTGTTTACTGTTGTATAATGCATTTCAATTTTATGCATTTTCATGAATTCTTTAATTATGGATGAGTTAAACTCAGTACCACTGTCGGATACAATTTTCTTGGGATAATTATGATGTGTAAAATAATGTCGTAATTTACTTAATATTGAGATTGAAGTTTTATCGGGTATTTTATAACATTGTCCATATTTCGAAAATGAGTCCAAAATTGTCAAATATAAGTTTTTATTACAATGAAATAAATCTATATGCAAAATATCAAAAGGTTTTTGACCAAGGAGTGGTCCTAGTTGGGGAAGTTTATAGGGGTGTCTTTCGTATTTGTTTTTTAGGCAAATTTCACATTTATTAATAAAGTTAGAGATAGTTGTTTGCATAGAAGGCCAATAAAATTGATGTCTTAAATGTTTGTAGGTTTCTACTATTCCATTATGATTTTCGGAATGGTATTTTTTAACGCATTCTGTTTGTCTTTGTTCGTCTTCAATGTCCTGTAACATTGTTGTACAAAATATAGCTTTAACAGTCGAGTCTAAATTTTCTCTAAAGTAATTGCAAATGTAAGGTCTGTATTCTTGGTCTATTTTCATCGAAAACTTTTGATTTGGTCGTAGAATTTCTTTGAAAACGTCTAGTATTTCAGATTTCCAATTTTCATAAGTTAAATGTATCGTGTATCTATGTTTATTGAAAATTTTCTTATACGTTAAATCATAATTTTCCGATTCAGTAATAAATATCAATTGATTTGTTGATAAGTTAATGGGTTCTTCGGAGATAAGAATTCCTGTGATTGGGTTTTCAACTGCAGTGTGTTGAGTATTGCCAGATGATTGATTTTCATCAAAATTTTCGAGAAATTCGTTCACGTCAAATACATCATTTAAATCTGGAGGTTCAGCACAATTTGAATTGTTCGTAAGGGCATTTATGTTAACTCTAGAAAGACAGTCGGCTACTTGGTTTTCTTTACCTACCTTATATTTCACCTCAAAATTATAATCATCTAATTTAAGTCTCCAGCGTGCTAACCTGGAAGTGGGGTCTTTTATTTTATATATCCAAACAAGGGGGTTGTGATCTGTTTCGATAAGAAATTTTTGTCCGTATAAATAGGGACGAAAATGTTTACAAGAGTCGACAATAGCTAATAATTCTTTTTCAACTGTGGAGTAATTTTGCTCTGCGGAATTCAAGGTCCTAGAATAATAAGCAATTGGGTGATTATTTTGAGAAAGTACAGAACCAATAGCTACATTTGAGGCATCTGTGGTTAGTACAAACGGTTTTGAAAAATCGGGATATTGAAGGATGGGGGCGTTAATCAATAATTGTTTGCATTTTTCGAAACATTCTAAATATTTAGGATTAGTAGGGTCGATTATTGTTCCTTTTCGAGTGCATCTAGAAAATGGGGATGTGACTTTGGCGAAATTTGGGATGAATCTTCGATAGTATCCTATAAGTCCCAGAAATGATTTAATTTCTTTTAATGTTTTCGGCAAAGGAAATTTTTGGATAGCTTCTATCTTACAAGGATTCGGTTTGATACCATCGACGGTCACTACGTGGCCAAGAAAAGATACTTCTTTTTTTAGAAACTCAGATTTGTCTAATTGAATTTTAAGATTATTTTTTCTAAAAACATCAAAGATAGCGGCAATATGAACAAGGTGTTCATGAAGAGATTTTGAGAAGATGATTACATCGTCCATATACACAAAACAGGATTTATATAAGAAGGGCCTTAAAATGTTATCCATTAATCTTTCAAATGTTGCTGGGCTATTTTTTAGTCCCATAGGAAGTTTCGTATATTCAAAATGACCATGTGGTACAGTAAAAGCTGTTTTTTCAATAGAATTTGGATGAAGTTCGATTTGATGAAATCCCTGGGCTAAATCTAAAGTTGTAAAGTAAGTGGCTTTACCTAAATTGTCTAAAATTTCATCAATTTTGGGTATCGGATATCTATCGTCTATAGTATTTTCGTTAAGTTTTCGGTAATCAATTACCATTCGGAATTTTTTCTGACCGGAAGCATCGGCCTTTTTTGGGACAATCCACACAGGGGCGGAATACGGGGATGTAGAGGGTCTTATAATATTGTTATCTAAAAGCTTGTTTACCTGTTTAACAATTTCTTCTTGCATTATTTTGGGGTGCCTGTAACTTCTGACATAAATAGGGTTTTCGTTTCGTGTTTTAATTTCATGTTTAATAGCAGAAGTAAAAGTAAGTTTCGATTTGTCGTTATAAAATAAATCTTTAAATTTTTTACACAAATTTTTAAGTTTTTCTTTTTCTTCCGTATTTAAATGGTCTGTCCGAATAGCAGACTCATCAAAATTGCACGTGGGATTTTTTATCTCATAATTTTCTAAGTTGTCTACTACTACTGTTTCTATGTTAACGGGTGTTTGAAATGTAATATCGTCTATAAAACCATGTTTCACCGTGTGAAGAGACTCTGGAATTCTTATGTTATTAATTACTGTTTCCGGGAATAATATTTCGCCACTGCTTATGCTAACAGGAATTTTATTATATAAGGTTTTAAATGGAATCGTTATATTTAAATTTCTTAAGGTTAGAGTTTTTGAGGAGTAATCTAAAATTGCGTTAAATCTTTCTAAATCAGAATTACCAAGTAAAATATCGAAATCTTCACTCCATTCAGCAATTCGAGCATCAAAAAATTCGTTTATATTGTATTCTTTAAAAATGGGTGTCTTAATATTTAGATTGCATTTATGAGTTAATTTCATAGAGGTTAACGTAAAAGGTTTTTGATAAATATGGGATGACATATTTTGCGGCTTTTGGAGAGAGAATAGTATTAGATCCACCTGAATCTATTAAAACTTTTAATTTTGATTGGGGCATTATGAAAAATGGTAATTGGGGGTATTCTCGAATATTATTTATGTTTATACAGGGGGCGGTTGTTCTTCGGAAGGGTTCTCGTGAAAATCCTGAAAATTTTCTTCATCGACATTTTCAATTTGTTCATTATTTGAGTTTATAGAGCTTATATTGAAATTATGTGTCCGTCTCGTGGACATACTCATGGGCTCATTTCTGCTTTGAATTGTTTGTATACCGCTCATAGGAGAGGAAGTATTTTGTTGATGTTGGGTGTTTCTAAGTAGAGGAGATCTATTGAAGTTTGGAGCATTGCTACCAAAATTCGAAGGATAAAACACATTTCTTTGGTTATTGTTTTGGAAATTATTCTTTGGAAAATAATTTTGTTGTGAAGTATTACGAGGGATCGGTGAAGGATTCACTGCTTGTGAAAAATTTCGCGGAAAATTGTTGTTTGAATTGAAATTACGTTTCGTGGGGTTATGGGGCTGTGTCGAAAAGTTGCTAAATTTATGGTTAAAACGGTTTTGAGAGGGACCGCTAGAATTTTGTCTAGCCGAAGACGGTCCTCTATTTTGTTGTTGTTTCAAGAAATTCATGTATTGTTGCTGATTCTTATGATTATCGTATGCTATACACTTTTGAAGAGCATCATCAAGGGAAGTGATTTGAAAATGTGACAAATATTCACAATAAGGTTCATTGATACCTGAGCAAAATGTTTTGAGGGCCATAGTTTTAAAATAAGGAGTTTTGAAATTGACAGTTTCGATATTATTGTTTAATGTAATATGTTGGAGTAAGTCGTTTAGGTTATTTGATATTCGTTGATGATATTGGTCATATGTCTCGTTAAATTTTTGAACTGTAGTTGATAACTGTGTAACTAAAATGTCTTCTGAACGTCGGTCGCCGTACTTAGCTAATAAGGCCGGTCGTACGTCTGTCCAAATTGTTTTATTAGAGTAGTTTAAAAAATCTCTTGGTTCCCCTTTGATACGAGATAAAATATTGGCATTCAAAATAAATTCTTGACCTGGAGTAAGCTCCTGAGTCGCAAGAAATGTTATTAAATTATCAGCTGATTTTATGAAAGTGGAGAGATTGTCTCCGGTAGTAAATTCGGGCAAAGTAGCACAAATGCTAGAAATATCACTGTTACTCATAGGCATATTGTCTATTGAATTATCTAATAAATCTGAAGTACTATTGCTACGAGAAATATTTATGGAAAGATTTTCAAAAACTAAATGCAAATTTTCTCTAGAAATGTCGCTAAAAATGCTCATAAAGGAAAGAAAGGAAAAATCACTTACAGAAGGATGATCACTGATGATTTCCTCAGCATGCTTTTTCTTCTATTCCCAGGTTCGTAGGACTCTCGTCAAACACTTGAAATTGACCAGGAAACGGGTGGTTTCTGTACGAGGATCCTGTTCGCAGCGCCAGAAATGTTAATCGTTTCACTTTGTAACTTTTAAAAAAGAACTTTATTTTCAAAATACACAAAAGAAACTGATTTTGGAATTAATACAAAAAATGATTTTATAAACGAACTGATGTTATAAAGATCTAATTGTAAAAAGGCGTGACAACACATGTTGTACTTGAATTTATAACATTTAATTGTTGACTCTGCAGGTTGTTGTCCTGTGTCGTCCATTAAGGCTACATGTCTATATCTTCAGTATATATTCTAGCTACACTCAGTGGATCAGGTGATCCATGCACACTTTCCAAAAAATCACATGTTTGTATGTAAGTCAGTACTTGCTTGTTTATTCCTGTTTCAAAAAATACTTTTGTTGGTTCCATTTGTTTTTCAACATTTGCTGTAACTGGTGCTGGATCTTTAGTTTTAACTTTTTTGGGGATATTTGATATTTTTGGTTTAGAAAATTCGACTTCGTTGGTTTGTTCAACTGGAGAAGGAGTTTCAGATAAAGGTCGTTTGGCTGAGGTAGAGGAGCTAGAAGAAAATGTATTTATTTTCAGGGGAATTAATTCAGAAATAGTTTTTTCAGAAGTATCGGCGCTTGCAGTACTTTTTTCTTGGGATATATCAGTTGACAAATTTGCGTCAGGAATGTTTTGAGATGGCAATGCTGATGTTTGGATAGATGAAGTAAGAGGTGGAATTGTTATATTTGTTTCTGAAACTGTTGGTTGTTGTGTTTCGGGCATGGATGATTGTAAGGATGGAATAGATGTGGTTACTGTTGTGTTTGTTGATGAAGTTTGTGATTGTTCTAGCTGGGTATTAGGGAGTGGGCATTCTGTTGCAACATGCCGTTTCTGTTTACAGTTGAAGCATAAATGGTCATCCAGTGAGAGAAAAATTCGATATGAAGTCCCTTCGTGATTTACAGTAATAAATTCAGGTATTTGTATCTGATTAATAGGTAAGATATAAGTCTGCCTACGGAAACTTAAGATATGTTTAAATTCCGGATGAGAAGTTCCAATCCGAAGGAACGTTATTTGCGACATTAATTTAATGCCAATTTTTGTAAGTTCATTTTCTATTAGTATATTTGGAATTGATGGGCAGACATTAGATAGTATTAGTCGTTCTGTAGGTGTTACCAATCGACGAGCCTTAATGATAGTTTGTCCAACTACTATTGATCCATCATGGGTGTCCATAAAGGTATCAACTAAGTTTTCATTTGCTAAGTATATGCATATGCGATTGTTAGATATTCTGGAAGAAAATATAATGTTTTTCGGTTCAATTATACTTCCCAAAGAGATTAGATATTCCTCTAATTTTGTGTTGTCCAATGAATGGAATACGACTGCTTGTTTTTTGCTTGGAAATTTTGGTGAATTCGTGACTGTTGCATATGATTTTATTTGTGGTTTAGTACCTCCTTGGTCAGGAGTACTCATATTTTCTGGTTCATCCATATTGGTATTTGTGGAGCATTGATGTTCTAGTTACTGACCTGCCCAATTTATGATAGAACAGGTTTACTAATGAGTTTTCAACAAAACTATATCTTGAATGTAGATTTAATTTGGTATCATGAAGTTATTTGTTTTGATTTCAATGCATATAAATGAATAAAAACTCACAGCATCAAGAGTATTACTGCCTGCAGTTGGAATCTTCAACACTGAACAATATAACTGTATTATTTCGCTTTGATTCTCACTAATTCGATAGTTAATCGGAGCTGGTATTAAAACACAACCGGTGCTCAAATTGCCAGGGCCGAACTCCTTGGGGGGTTTTTGGATATGAGGAAACATAATTTTGTACATATTTCGATGTATTTTGTAGAGGGCGCCTCGTATGCGGCATAAATGTACTCTAAACTTTTTTGTCTTATACATTAGCGCTACTTTTGTGAAAAATAGTTGAAGCCACATCATTACAACAAAAAAATGGTATATCTTAAGGGTTCTAGAGATAATCTCATTTTAGTGATTAACTACATTATTTAATGAAATTACGTTTGAAAAATGTAGTTGTGTGTACGATAATTATTATTTTTAAATATTAAAAGTACCATACATATTTTTCATGTTAACTGCCACTGTACCCTAATACTGTCCATCTTAATACTAAAAAAATTATTATCGTACATACAACTACATTTTTCGAATGTAATTTCATTGAATGATAGTCACTTAAATGTGACTATCTCTAAAACCGTTGAGATTTGGGGATACTAATAGATACACCTTTTTTTGTTGTAATGATGTGGCTTTAATTATTTTTTGCAAAAGTAGTGCTAATGTGAAAGGCAAATAAGTTTTGCGTACATTTATGCCGCATACGTGGCCTATGAGGCGCCCTCTACAAAATACATCGAAATAGGTAAAAAATTATAATTTCTCATATCAAAAAACCCCCAACTCCGAATGTTTGTGCGTATACGTCAAAAAGCGTTAAAGTTAAAAACGAAAATTGAAATTTCATGTTCAACGCTTTGTATCTCTCTTAATATCAACATTTTATTAATGCTAGTTAGTTTAAATCGCAATATTTTGAAGTGAATATTTTACTGTCCTTCAATGTACAATTATTCAAGGACCACCCTGTACATTCTTAAATTATTTAAATCTTTGACGACATATTAGGCGAATTTTTAACGACTGGTGTCGGTTCTACAAGAAGTATATTTTTATTACCCGAAATCAGGATAAGCTAGGACATACAAGACATCGTTTTTTATATCGCACAAGATGGTCTTCAACTTGTGCAAATTTTAATTTCTCTGCATGTACATCAACCATTTTTACTATATTAAATTGTATTAAATTCAATCCCGAAGGGGACAGGTAAATACATTTGATTTCACGTTGCTGACAAATGGAAATTTAATACATTTGTAGCCCTCACTAAGGCTGCCTGCTCCCTCCGACTGATTTTTGTTGAATCATCATTTCAGAGGAAACCGACCAATATCAGTCATACCAAGAGATTCAATAAAATGTATATTTATAAATACATACTTTGTTTTATTTAATTTTCCTCTGTTACTTACTCACTATACATAATCAAGGCAAGTGAGTGTGTGTAAAAGGCGAAAAGGCCACCATCTATCAACCGGTAGCTCAACTACACTTTTCATCTTTTCAAACTCAACAAAACTATCTTCCTCTCTTAAACATACTCAACAAAACTATCTTTTTACACCAAGAGTTGGGTTTTCCTCAATAAATAATTCACATTATTAAAATGGGGTATTGGAGATACTTTGTTTAAAGTCGTGTGGCCCACCGCCCTTTGTTTTCCCGCAGTTTTGATGACTTACTTACATAGCTGAGAGCAATACTTGTATGATAATAGCATATAGACCGCCATCTATCAATAGGTAGCTCAACTACACATTTCAACTTTTCAAACTCAACAAAACTATCTTTCCCTCTCAAACATTTTCAACAAAACTATCTTTTTACACCAAAAGAGTTTGGTTTTCCTCAATAAATAATTCAAATTATTAAAAAGACACGGGGTATTGGAAATGCGTTGTTTAAAGTCGTGTGGACCGCCGCCCTTTGTTTTCCCGCAGTTTTGATGACTTACTTACATAGCTGAGAGCAATACTTGTATGGTAATAGCATATTGTACGCCATCTATCAATGGGTAGCTCAACTTTACTTTTCAAACTCAACAAAACTATTTTTCTCTGTTAAACATTCTCAACAAAACTATCTTTTTACACCAAAAGAGTTTGGTTTTCCTCAATAAATAATTCAAATTATTAAAGAGACATGGGGTATTGGAAATGCGTTGTTTAAAGTCGTGTGGCGCGCCGCCCTTTGTTTTCCCGCAGTTTTGATGACTTACTTACATAGCTGAGAGCAATACTTGTATGATAATAGCATATAGACTGCCATCTATCAATAGGTAGCTCAACTTCACTTTTCAAACTCAACATAACTATCTTTCTCTTATCAAAACTATCTTTTTACACCAAGAGTTGGGTTTTCCTCAATAATTAATGCAGACTGAAAGGGACTTGGTAATACTAATACTTTATTCATTCACCACACAATTTGCAAATCCAGTTGGCCCTATTCACATCTACAGAAGATCATAGTGTGTGGAAGGTAAACAGTAGGAGGAAGATCAAAATATGAATATCGAAACTGATCCAGACCTCTCCTAGTACTAAGTGTACTTCCTTGAGTGTGCCTGCTCTCCTGCCACAAGGCACACTGACACTACACTCACTATACATAGCCAAGATGAATAAAAGTTTGTTGCATCAATCGGCAGCTCAACTTAGCTCGCACTATATTAGGATATTAGAACAACAAAGATGAGTATACATATTAAAGTCCAATTCATGTACTCCTAATACATCGGATTTATTACACAAGTTGCAAATCTAATTGACAATATTCACATCCACATCAGAATATAATGTGTGGAATGTAAACTAAAGCAGGAAGATCAAAATATAAATATCGAGATCTATCCTAGTACTTGGTGTACTTCCTCGAGTGTGCCTGCTCTCCTGTCACAGGGCAGACCTCGGGGCAGACTAACAAAATTTACTTCACACTAACTATACATAGCCAAGTTAAATAAAAGTTTGTTAAGTGCATAGCTACATCCATCTATCAATCGCCAGCACAACTTAGCGTGAACTATATATTCCATAGTTTAAATTGTTTTCTACAATAAATAATTCACTTTAATGTAGAATACTATAACTATCAGGAGTGCGTTTGTCATTTCAAGCTTACAGTTAAAAATTTCAAGATCTATGACTTATATTAGGATATTAGACCAGCAAAGATGTGTATATGCGTATTAATTGCCTGTATTGATTTAGGTACGCCTAATACTTCTGATTTATCACTCAAACTCAAATTGCTAATCCAATTGGCAATATTTACATTAAAACAGGAGAGCATAATGTGTGGAAGGTACATAGTTCATGAATATCGAGATCTCCTAGTACTAAGAGTACTTCCTCGAGTGTGCCTGGTCTCCTGTCACAAGGCACACTGACAAAATTTACTTTACACTCACTATACATAGCCAAGATAAATAAAAGTTTGTTAAGTGCATAGCTACCTCCATCTATGAATCGGCAGCTCAACTTAGCTCGCACTATATTAGGATATTAGAACAGCAAAGAGGTGTATACGTATTAAAGTTGAATTCATGTACTCCCAATACTTCGGATTTATCATTATCACACAAATTGCAAATCCAATTGACAATATACACAACCACATCAGAATATAATGTGTGGAATGTAAACAAAAGCAGGAAGATCAAAATATATATATATCGAGATCAATCCTAGTACTTAGTGTACTTCCTCGATTGTGCCCACTTGTAACTGCTCTCCTGTCACAGGGCAGACTAACAAAATTCACTTTACACTAGCCAAGATAAATAAAAGATTGTTAAGTGCATAGCTACCTACATCCTTTTTAGGTACTCCCAATACTTCTGATTTATCACTCAAATTGCTAATACAATTGGCAATATTTACATCAAAACAGGAAGCATATGTGGAAGGTAACAAAGGTCATGAATATCGAGATCTCCTAGTACTAAGTGTACTTCCTCGAGTGTGCCTGGCACACTGACAAAATTTACTTTACACTTACTATACATAGCCAAGATGAATAAAAGTTTGTTAAGTGCATAATTTGTTATACCTTCTCGTTTTTCTGCTCTCCCATTACAAAGCCAATATGTCTGTTTTATAGGCAAATTGTTCGGATTTTTGGAATTTAAATAAAACTCCGATACTTCTTATGTATACAAATTTATTTAAACATAATTTTTAAATTAAAACTACACCTTTTTTGTTATATTATCAATATACTAACTGTGCCTTAACCTCAGGCCCAGCAAACTATACATTTGGCAATAATGCAAAGTCAGCATTCAATTAAATTGTTCGTTGAGACACTGTATCACTTGCTTGTGTCCATTGCACGCATCAGTCAGATAACTCTTCAATTTAATAAATATATCTGCTCCTCTATCGTTATACAGACAATAAAAAAATTACATAAACATTTCTTTTAAGGCAAGTGGATTTACGAAATTGAAGAAAATGTTCATATACCTTGAGTAACAGAAAATGCGATAAGAAATGTCGAAGTTAGAAGTTAGGGCAGATCTACCAAATTATTCGTATATGTCAACAGTGATGCTGCCACGTGTCAAATTATTGAAATATTACGTTTTATGTCAAATATTAAGTGACAGAAGTTTATTATGTCAAAAATGGATGGAAGTTTACTGCAAAAAGTTGGAAGAAACGTACCAATTTTTCAAATATATCAACACTGTTGAAGCTGTCAACTGTCAAAGAAAGTTAAATTTCTGGAATATCACGTTTTACATCAAAAAAGAGAATAAAAGGAAATTTCTAGTGAAAGATAGCGTTGTTATACAAAAAAAAATTAGGAGACTGAATAAATGCTACAAAAAATGTCGAAAAGATGTAGATGAATGCAAATATTTTCGTGTCAAACGTCAAAAATTAAAGGAAATTTATGCAAAAAGTTGGAGGAAGTGTACCAAGAAAAAATAGAAAAATACATGCGACAAAATAATGTCAAATGGATGCGAGAAGTGAGTGAAGCGGTAACTTCTGTGGTAGCTCAAAACATTTGATAGGAAATCCACTTTCCCTAAAAGTAATGCCGAATTTTCTCCCAACAGATAATAAAAAGAAACACAGTCAGAAAAAATAAATGATTAAATTCTTGAAGAATAAATTATACAGCAAAATATAATCGAAAAAAATAATAATAAAAATTGAGACATAACCTCACTATGTGAGTGGACTAATTACAGTATTTTAGATTATTTGATTGTAATATATTTTTAAACGTTTCACGCCATTACCCAGAATTATTAACCAAAAAAAAAAAAATTCAGTCGCGTTAATTTGTCACTAATTCCAACGAAAAATCCGCACAAAAGTTTAAAACAGATCGTAGTACACTCGAAAACAGATCAAAGTTATATTTTCGGCGCAGTAATTGTTTGTAGGTTTGTAGGAATCAGCTTTTAAAGGGGCCAAATAAAGAAACCTTTAACACGGAATACTATAACAATCGGAAGGGTCTCTTGCCATAGAACATAGAACAATAAGTAGGCGCAGCTTTTGTGCGCAGTGACAGTCTGTCGGAAATAGGATCACATTTCGACGTTGCCTAGATTGTTGTTTGTGTTCATGTCGTTAGGAAGTGTTAGGAAGCTGTTGCCAGCTCTAATTTTATGATCACAAATTTGAAGTCATTTAAATTTCTGTCTGACATAGACGGAGACAGACCATTCCGATTGTTATAGTATTCCGTGCCTATAATCGCTATACAATAAGGACTTTTCACTCACATCCTGCAAATAATAAAACCCCGTATTCGAAATGTAAAATTTTTGTTGTTACATGAAACTTTTGCTCATCTTGCCTTCAAAAGTAACAATCGGGATCGTATAGGTTTAACCGAAATAACGTTCCCGAAATTATATATGAAAATAACAAAAAATTCTGCAAGCGACTTTTGATATTTGCACACTATTACTTTGTTTTTGAATAGTTTGACTATTAATTCGTAAATATATGACAATTCCGCTGGAAAATATCATCAACACAAAATCTTCATTAAATTTAATTAAAAAAAACCGAATTCTGTAAAAGCATATTTTTTTTATCCCGTAAATTATATATAAATAAATATCGATATTCTGGGAAATGGCTTACTGCAAATCTTAAATATATCGTATATTATGCACTTTTTTCGTTAATTCCTCTTATGAAAGATAAAACGAATGTTGACCCTCCGAAGCTGCTAATCTTAATTTTTCTCTCATGACTTCGATACTCGAATAGTCCGGTAGTTTGAGGTAGTTCACGCACGTCATCACAGATGGTAGGAAATCGTCGGCATTCATGTTGGTTTCTAAAGTTTTTCGTACTACCGTTAACGGCGGTGATAATGCCTTGAAACCTACGAAAATTTAAAACAATGTGTCTGTTACCGAGAAAAACCGAAATCTGGTGAATGTCAACATTCTCAACGTTGCTTGACGTATGTCCGAAATATTGTTGAAATTTCATTATTTCTAACTTGTCGACATTCAGGATGCACTCATGGTGTATGTTAAAAAAAAACTTTTTTTTTTAAATAAAAACAAAAAAAAATCCATAGGCCTTTATTTATTAAAATAATATGGGAAAATGACTTTGTTGAACTCAAAACAAACAGTAGAACATAAAAATATAAAATGAATTATAAAAAAATAAGAACAATATCTTATTTATTGCAACAACTTAAACTACCGTGGCACTTCGAATTGCACAAAAGTTCCTTGCTTTTACAGCTGCATTTAGTCGTGGAACACTTCCTTTTGCAGTTACAACGTGTATAGCCTTGCCTTCCACTTTTTGAATTAGCAGAAGCTACTTCTCTTAGCGACATTTCTTTTGTTGAAACTTCGTCCATGGAAAGTAACTTTTCTTTACAAATTACGAACTGATTACGGGTGAAAAGCTGCTTCAAGCTAACTGAAACCGTCTAAAAAACTTGTTGCGACCTGCAGTGTCCGAGATCCACCGGACCTCATATACCATATACCTCATATACCGGTAAAAGTTCGCATGTATAATAGAATTAAGAAATGTTCGGACTTCCAACAAGGCATTTGACATTTGTCGACATCCACCGGCGAATATTGACATTCACTACTTTCGGTCTTTCACGGTAACATATCAATTACAACACCGTAAAATTATGTGAGGTTGGAACAAAACATTTTAGGTGGTGAACATATTCATTTAGGCTATTTTAGTATGGAATATTTGAAATGTATGATGTGTTATTAGTGAGCCCTTTTGACGACAATAGAGAGTTATTGGAACTTTTATAAGGTCAAGCAGTAATAGTGCTGTCCTTTTATTGACATATACGCATGCGCATTTGATGTTTTGAATAAGGGAAATATTATTAAGGTTAGTGCTTGTCCTTATTTGTGCGCGATTACTGCAGTGCACTATCTCGACTTTATTTCATGTGTCATATTTATATGTCACAATGTGTAGGTGATCTGTGTCATCTATGACACCTACCTTAATATAATGTCATTATAGAGTTTCAAGTTTCAATAATTCCAAATTTTAGGTCTGTTTTAAGGTCGAGCACTATTTATTTAAGGTCATCACAATTACTGCAAGGCACTAAATTCGTGTTTCCAATAACTCTCTATTAATCTAATAATTTATAGCCATAAGTTCACTTAAACGTGCAACAACGTTAAACACAGTCAAATTTGCACATAATAACGAATAGTATATTAACTGCCTATTGACAAATGACACAAAGATACGTTAAACGTCACTCAAACGAGCTGTGACGTTAAAAGCAGTGATATTATTCTTGTTTGCAGTCGATCTAGCATTAAAACTAGTGATAAATGACATAAGGATACGTCAAACGTCACTTAAATGAACTGTAACGTTTAAAACAGTGAGATATTTCTTGTTTGCAGTCGAATTTGCTTTAAAACAAGTGACAATTGACATAATAATACGTCAAACGTCACTTAAGCGAGCTAAGATGTTGAAAACAGTGAGATTCTTCTCGTTTGCTGCCAAATTTGCTTTAAGCGCATAATAACGAATAGTATATCAACTTCCTAGTGACAAATGACACAAAGATAAGTTAAACCTCACTTGGACGAGCTCGTTGAAAACAGTGAGATTCTTTTTGTTTGCTATCAAAAATGCTTTAAGACTAGTGACAAATGACATAATACGCCAAAAGTCACTTAAACGAGCTACGACATTGAAAACAGTGATGTTCTTCTTGTTTGCTGTCAAATTTGCCTTGAGCCAATAATAACGAATGGTATATCAACTGACAAACGACGCAAATATACGTGAAGTCACTTAAACGAGCTGTAACGTTAAAAACAGTGAGATACTTCTTATATGCCGTCAAATTTTCTTTAAAATTTGTCAAATTAGTGACAAACGACACGTCAAAGGTTACTTAGACGAGCTGTAACGTTAAAAACAGTGAGATGCTTCTTGTCTACTAACAAATTTGTGACAAACAACACAAAGATACGTCAAACGTCACTTAAAGGAGCTACGACCTTGAAAACAATGATATTCTTCTTGTTTGCTGTCAAATTTGCCTTAAGCCAATAATAACGAATGGTATATCAACTGACAAACGACACAAAGATACGTCAAACGTCACTTAAACAAATTGTAACGTTAAAAACAATGATATTCTTCTTTTTTGCTGTCAAATTTACTTTAAAACTAATGAAAACCGACACAAATATACGTCAAACGTCACTCAAACAAGATGTAACGTTTAAAACAGCGATACTCTTCTTGTTTGCTGTCAAATTTTCTTTAAACTCATACTAACGAATAGAAAATTAACTGACTGGTGGCAAATGACCCAAAGTTACGTTAAGCGTTACTTTAATGAGCTATAACGCTGAAAACAGTATTTGCAGTCGAATTGGCTTATAAACTAGTGACAAATGACATAAATATACGTCAATAAAGTAGTGACAAATGACACAAAGATAAGTTAAACGTTACTTTAACGAGCTACAAGGCTGAAAACAGTGATATTATTCTTGTTTGCAATCGAATTGGCTTTAAAGCTAATGACAAATAACGTCAAACGTCACTAAAGTAGTGACAAATGACACAAAGATACGTTAAACTTCACTTTAACGACCTCCAATGTTGTCAAAATTCTCCTGAAAGTTTTCGGTAAATTTAATCTAAAAAGAATGTAACTCACCTCCTACCGGAAGTCTCGGACTACCAGTTAAAAATTGTACAAACATCCTTTGTTCTTCTCTATCGTACGAACTAAGAACGTCGAAAAGGAATTTAATAGCTTTGGAGTCCGACGTGTAACCGTGATCGGGTCGACAGCATTCCATCAAAGTTTTAACGTCCCAACCGAGAATGTAGTCTTTGGGACTACCGCAGAAGACCGACTCCAATTCTTCGGGTAGGAACACCTTTAAATTGTGTAGCGGAAATACGGATTCGAAACCTTCTCTCAACGATTCCATTTGTCGGGATACGCCTTCGTGTAGAATCCAATGTGTCATCAATTTTACGTACAAGTGAAGATTGTGAATTGTTACGTGAGTGGATTTTCCGCTTTTCATCAATTCTATATTATAACCAGGTACTACGAAGTCGATTCCAAGGTCGTCGATGGGACAGCCGTCGAACGTCAGTTTTTCCACCTAAACAAACATTTAAATGTAATATAAAATATAAAAAAAATATATCTGGAAATATTTACCGCATTAATTTTATCTTCTTGCGCTAAACATGCGTTCTCCAAGATCCCATCTCGTTCTCTAACGATAAAATGCATCTTTCTCAATGTTTTGTACAATTCGGGATTGACGTGTTTTAAATCTGAGAGTGTCAAACAAGTTTCTTGACCCAACAACCATCGGTAAAACGTAACGGAAAACGGAAGATCCAACTGGAAAAACAAAATGATTGAAACCGAAATGGGCCAGGCGATAGGGGTCACAACTACAAGTAATTAGCAATAGGGCTGATTTTTTTATAAGTATCTCAAAGTAAGTAGATTAATATAAAAAAAAGTTTACCAGACTTAAACCAGGGTCGATAATTTTTGAAAAAAAAAAATAATAGTAGGATAAAACCTATTAGAAAAGGAGGGGAATGTGATATAATTGAAGAAAAAAATAAATTACGGGCTATCCGAGTTCGGGAAGTGGGAGAGAGTGAGTTTTCAAGGGTAAAAAATGGTTGATCTCGATTTCCGGCAAAACTACAAGTCTTACGGAAAAAAGTTAAATGGCAAAGTTGTGAGTAATAAAAAGCTCTACAATTTTGGTAAAAAAAAAACAAAATTGAACGGATAGATGATTAGAATTCAAGATAATGTATTCATAAATATCAAGATCAACGTTATAAAATTATTTTATCTTCCGCTATCAAATGTGACACTTTACGTCACTCCTTGACGTTAGGTAACGTCACATTTTTCATAACCTTCATATTATCAGTTATGAAAAGTAGTTATGTAAAAACTTTATGTAACTGTTTATGTTTCAACATAGAGATACCACATGAGTTTCAAAGAATAATTTATTAATTAGGTAGGTACTGTCAAAACTGACAATTATTTCATTATTTAAACTGTACAATTAACCCATTATTTTAATTCAATAGTATTTTGAGATTTATATACATTGAAAACATTATTCAGGACACAGTTATTTAAAGTAAGTCAATTTTCTGGGTAAATACATCATAGTAACAATACTTCTAACACCATTTGATTCCACTTCAATATTATCATTGTAATTGAAGATTTTATTGAATATTATGAAAGCGCGGAATTAGATAAAACGTTGTACGTAAACACGTTATGAAGAGAGCGACATTGTTCAACACGCGTAATTTGCAGAACTCGATAGCGCTCGTTTTGGCATTCATCAAAATGAACTATCTAAATTCAATAGTACGATTTACGTGTTGTGATAATTTAATATTTAATATCTATCTTATTATTACAATTTTTAATTATTTTAGGGTTCGTTATCCGAAGATAAAACACTTGTCAATCTTCCTCAATCACTGTCACTTCTTCCATTTCCCTCGATCCAACCTCCAATTTTGACAAACATGCCAATTGATTTTTGAAAATGTCATTCATAAAATTTTGATTTTTACAATAATTTTGAATTTCATAGTTTTATTGATTAAAATTTCATCTCAATGTATATTCACATTTTATGAGATTTTCTATGACATGAATGTAAATCGAATTTAATGAAAAAACTTTTCAATTCGAAAAAATTGCAGCAATCACATTTTTTCGATGAGCTTGTACATAGTGATTAAAAAAAAACTTCGAATTTGAGTTTTTTTTCATTTTCTGAGAACATTTACCATGGAGATCTATATTTTTACCAGACTATCAGAAAGTAGAGATTTCAACGAACAAAAAGCCAACCGACTTTTTGAAAAAAGCTGATATTTTGACGCGAGAATTTTCGATTGAAAATTAGGGTGCTTTTTTGATATCAAGTCAAAATGAGTGGAAAAAAAGTATTTCAAATCAAATAAATTACAGTGTATTTGGGACATAATTAGGTAAGTTTTCACGAAATTTCGTGAAATAAATACTTTTTTCTGAAAAAGATAAAAATAAAAAACCAAAAGCTTGGTTATTTGAGTTTTTCACATACATTTTGAGGTTGAGTGCAAAAATTGTGGATACAAAAGTTGTAGAGCCTTCTATTACTCACAACTTTGCCTTTTAACTTTCTTCCGTAGTACTTGTAGTTTTGCCGGCAATCGAGATAAACCTTTTTTTACCCTTAAAAACTCACCCCAACCACTTCCTGAACTCAGACTTCCCATAATTTATTTTTTTCTTCAATATCAAATTCCCCTCCTTTTCTAATGGGTTTTATCCTACTATTTTTTTTCACTTTTCACTATTTTTGAAGGCTTCGGCACTGGTCTATCTATCAATTTCCCAAATTGGAAAAAAAACAAAAAACTTTTTTTTTGGAAATTCTTTAATATTCCGCGCGGGAAGAAGGTACAGGAAAATGAAAAATACAACCGTGTAGGGGAATGTTTTGCAATAATAAAGTTTTCTTGCGTTTTTTCGTCCGAGCAATGGTTTGTCCGGAAAAAAATCGGTAAACTAAGTATGTGTTCCGCATCCGCGCGACTCTATTTTAGTAAGCGCGGCGGAATACATTATAAACTATTGTACAGTTATAATGTAGATATAAATAATTGTAATAGGGCGTTTTGAAGAGGGAAGTGTCAGCTTTAAGATGGCATTTTTTTGTCATAGCACATAATCATTTTTAGCAAATTTCTCATGTATATGTTCTAATCAAAAACTAAGTATCTCAATAAAAAATATATATAAGGAGGCATTGAAACAATTTTTCGAAGGATGGTTTGTTTCATAGATATCTGTAGAGTAGGGAGGGTGAGTGTGTAGGCTCACAGCACTTATGCCACATGTGACCCATTGTACATCCTCCCGAGGAGTTGTCCTCCTAGGTCATTGTCCATCCTGTCCTTCTCAGGAAGGTGGACAGGTCACTGGGAGACATCTCCTTTATATCGGCAGGTGTAGGCCAAGACTCACCGAACACACACTCTCTTATTGACGATAACTCCGGACACTCGCATAAGACATGCCTGACAGTTTCATCTTCCTGTTCACACATCCTGCATAGAGGTGTGTCCACTAGCCCCATAGTATGGAGGTGTTTACTTAGTTGACAGCGACCAGTCAGAAATCCTACTGTTAAACATAGGTTTTTCCTGGTCATCGCCAAATATTTCTTCGGCGCCAGCTTCCGAGGGTCGCCCAGGGTGATCCTGGCAAAACTGCATCCTTTGATTCCACCCCATCTCTTAAGGGATTGAGCATGGGTGTGACGTTTGGCTAGTTCCGCAATTGTCGAAGTCGTTAGGCCGTAGGTGTCATTGGGTCCTAGAATCTTTAGTCCAGCGGCTTCCCTGGCTAAAGAATCAGCAATGCGATTTCCTTTACTCCTGTCGTGCCCTTTAACCCACCTCAGGATAATGTTGTTATCTGCCGAGACGTCAGCTAAATCTTGGTGGCACTCTAGTACTAGCCTCGATATAACACGTTGTCTGTTCAAGGCTAATAGGGCTTGTCTACTATCAGTGCAGATTATTATGGTTTTGCCAGAAATTCCTCTTCTGGTTAGTTCTTTTGTGGCAATTGAGATACCAGCCAGTTCTGTTTGAACCACGCTGGTATTGTTTCCCATTCCCCACTTAATCTTGAGGCTCAGTGCTCTCGAGTAAACTCCACAGCCTGAGCCTTCTTTTATTTTTGAACCATCTGAATATATGCGTATTGCATTTTCAGCATCTAGCTCTGTGATCTGTTTTATTTGAATTTTGTAGGGTTTGTTAAACAAAAACCTGGGTTCAATTGCATTGTTGGCTGCCTGCAGGAGAGGTAGCGCAGTGAGCGCTTCCTTCCATAGGCTCAACCTCAATTGGCCCATTCCTACTTCGGGGTTTACACCAGCCGTGCGCAATCGTACTATGGCCATTAAAGCAACCTCCTTGACGTGTAAGTCCAGAGGGGTCAGACCAGTAATTAGTTCCATTGCTGCAGTTGGTGTTGTTCTCATGGCTCCTGTGATGTTCAAACAAGCCATTCGCTGTATTTGATATAATTTTTGGATGGCCGTTGCTTGTAGAACCTTCGGTCCCCATGCAATTGCTCCATACGTTAACATGGGTCTTATTATTGCAGTGTAGATCCAGGTGACCACAGGGGGCGACAGACCCCATGTGCGTCCCACTGTCCTCCGACACTGCTCATATGCCACATATGCTCTTTTTGCTCTGCTGTGTAGATGAGAGTTCCATGTTAGTTTCCTGTCGAGGGTAATACCAAGGTATTTCACCTCTTCCGAAAAGTTTAGTTTGCTTTTGAAGATTTCGGGAGGTTTCAAACCCGATAAACTTCTTTTCCTGGTGAAAAGGACCATCTCAGTCTTTCTGGGATTGATCGACAATGAGTGTTCCTTACACCATTTTTCAATTAATTTAAGCCCATCCTGCGCTCTATCGCACAGTGTGTTCACAAATTTGCCAGTCTGCAAGATAACTATGTCATCTGCGTATGCAATTGTGTAGAATCCATTGTTGTTGAGGTGATTAATCAGGGTGTCTAGGACTATGTTCCACAGAAGGGGTGATAAGACTCCTCCTTGTGGACATCCCCTCATGACCAGTCCTCTTACTGTAATGTCTTCTACATTGATACTTATTGCTCTACTCATAGATAAAATGTAGGGATAATTAATTTCTACTAATTGCGAAATACGGCACTTTTCATTATTTTGTAAATTTTAGGAATCTTGAATTTACAAGAAAATATATAGGTACAGGGTGATTCATTAAGAATGTCCAATCTCTGTACTGTAGATTCTAGACCTCAAAATATGATGATTCTGCTCAACATGCCTTATGCAAATATTGCTAGTTTCCGAGATACGGGGTGTTCGAGGTTTAAATTTTGATTTTCGCAGATTTTTTATGTTTTCACAATTTCTCTTTGAAAATTGGCAATTTTACGTTTTTTGGCATGAAGAAGCATAATTTGCATTCTAATTTAACATTGCTAATAGAGGGCGCCAGTTACACTTGTTTGTGTTAATTAAATCAATTAAAACAAAATAACATACTTGTTTTTTTCGAGCCATACATCAGACAATTTTTGACCGTGACTCGTTACATTCACAAATGTCTGAACTTTTGTAAAATAATTCGCAAACATATACAGTGCGGAACAAAAAATTTCCAGTCAGTTTTAGAGTTTGGTGAAGTTTGGATGTGTCCGCCATTTTGTTTTTCAAACAAAACGCGAAATATTAGATTAGTAGTGTGTCTTGATCAATTATCTTTTAAACAAAACCGACATCAATAAAATCGACCTATAAATAAAAAAAAAATATCAATAAAAAAGGAAATTCAGGTTTTTTTCGGACAACCCTATATAATTACAAAATCAATTAATTTTCATACATTTTTGGATTCTATGAATTTTTGTATCATAAGCGAAAATAGTAATTTTTATAGATTCGGGTAGGAATATTCTTTATTTTTTCAAAATAAAATTTTAAACTTCTGTAATATAAAGATTAATATTCAACGAACAAAATGTATAAAT
Organism: Galerucella tenella; assembly: GCA_910591685.1. NCBI lineage: Eukaryota > Metazoa > Arthropoda > Insecta > Coleoptera > Chrysomelidae > Galerucella > Galerucella tenella. The sequence goes on along the minus strand of CAJUYH010000227.1, from coordinate 39,780 downwards.
ATAGTGAAAAGGTATAAAAGATGATTAAAATATAATTTTTTGCATAACTTTTTCCAATAAAAATATGTAAAAATTAATTTATTGCCTTTTATTTATTATTCACATCACCTCAAATCTTAACAAAAATTAAAAAAAAAATCTGATTAAATATTTATATTTTTTCTCCGCGATTCAGAAAGTAGGTCTTCCGCCGTGCAGCAGAGTCGCGCGGATGCGGAACACATACTTAGTTTACCGCATTTTTTCCGGACAAACCATTCATCGAAAAAAAAAACGCAAGAGACCTTTTTTATTGCAAAACACTTCCCCCACACGGTGGCATTTTTAAATTTTCTCTACCTTTCTCCCAGCGTGAAATATTAGAGAATTTCGAAAAAAAAAAAAAAATTTTTCACTTTGGGAAATCGATAGACTGGTAAACTTTTTTTTATATTAATTTACATACTTCAAGGTACTTGTGAAAAAAAATCAATTACTTGTACTTTTTGTCTAAAATGAACCCTACCGACTGACCAAAAACGTTTCGAAAATTTCGACTTACCATTCTCGAATCCATGACGGCTTTTGCCATAAATTTTCCCAAAAATCTAAACTTGCTTTTAACCTTCGTAATTTGACTAACTTTAGCGCTTCTAGATAAAGGCATCGGAAACAAACCCATCGGACTATTGACGTAATCGGTTTCGTTGACGCCGTGCACGTTCCACAATTCCAAATTAATTTTTTGCAATTCTTTAGAAACTAAAGCGTAAAATTCCAAAGTCGGTCCGAGACCTGTACCGACTTCGTTTTCGTATTGCACTTCCAGTAAAGCTTTCGACGATGCTAAATCTTGCATCACCTGCTCGGCCTGCTTCAAAATATCATCGCGAGATATGGTACGTTTTCTTCTATCCAATCTGGGCGTTACGCGTTCTTGGGAATCGCTCGAACTCAATTCGGGAGACATGTCAAGCAATCTGGAAACATTTTTTTTTATAAATTAGTTCAGTCGGGTTAGCATTAAAGGTGGATGTAAGAGCAGTAGGCGAGATTTTTTATGGAATCCCTCAAAAATATCATGTCTTTATTCTAACAATGTCTATTTCTGTTACCTAATGTTTATTAACAATTAGATTACTTAGCAACTAAATAAGATATCGAAACCGCGTTTGTTGCATTCAGTTCGTGAATAAATAACGTTTTAGGAGAAAAAAATAATGATTTACATCGCTTCATAAATTGCATTAGTTTGCGTCTGAAAAACCGCTGTTTTTTCAATTTTTTTTTATTCATCCGCTGTGGCTGCAGGAATGGGAATTTTTAAATTTTGAACCACGGAATTTCATAGCAAATTTCACGCTTTATAACTTTGTTTCCATACATATGCACGATAAATTCAATACTTTTCGAGTAAAATTCGAAAACATTTCGAAAAACAGGCCCACTTTCGATATTTTTAAGAGATTCCATCAAAAATCTCGCCTACTGCTTTCACATCCATGTTTTGATAATTTTTGGACTAAAAATAAAGTAAAATTGCACGAGTATCAACTGACCTCTGTAAGGCACGATCTCTATCAAATGAAGTGGCGTAGAACAGCAGCTGACGCGTTTCGAACGGAAACAGAAATGGACAAACGGAAGCGATTTGTTGCAACCAATTCGGCAAATTGCCGGTCATAATGACTAGAGGATCCTGCAATTGTCTGCTCGCTTTGGCGGCTATTTTACTATTCAAAAATTCCGCCGGGGGTAATATCACCTTATATTCAACACTAGGATATAAATAAGTCCAATACATATTGAGAGAGTTTAAAATACGAAGGAGGCACAACACTTCCAACGAGGCATCTTGTATGGTAACACTTTCCGGAAATTGGGTAACCAAAAAGGGATCGAGCGGCGATTGCGAAACGGGCGTTACACCTTCTGAAATTAAAATTATTTCTTAGGAAAAATTAAAAAATTAAAATTTTATATAAAATTTACCATTCCAAAGTTCGTCGGCTCTGCGCCTAGAAGCGCTTTTGCCGGAAGATCCTTTACCCTTTCTACTCGAATGACTCGACGAAGTGTTGCTATTGTTTTTCATAGAAGTTGACGCTTCTTCTTTCAACGGTCGATAATATATTACATGCGTTTGGACCCAAATACCAGCATTACCTGCAAAATAATCTTTTAAGTCCAGTAAATGAAGGGACAAATCTCCTTAAAAGTCCCTGAAGACTTCACTTTGGGCTCAATTTGTAGGTCAGGCAGGTGTTTTCAAACGAGAAAAAACTTGACGCGATTGGGTTTAAGGAAGGGGAGAAAAATGGTCCCCTAAACACTGGAAAACGGGTTTCTTGCTAATATCTGGCTCAATATGTGAATTGGAGAATTTTTCTTCCAATAAAAAATGAAGATCTACAAAAATGGTCCCTATCATTTTTTTTCGAAAATTCGATAGTTATCGAAGTAATGAGACCTGAAAGTCTCCTCATTTCAGCTGCTTCTCTGCATGTAGGAATTCTGCTGTCTATGCATTAATTTGTAAGCGGGCGGACGAAATAGTCCAAGCAAATAACATTTTTTCAAAGAGAAAATTGTTAACAGGATGGGAACAGTTGGAAATGATAAATAGGCGTATAATAAACGTAAAAAAAAAAAAATGCGTGAGCAGGGGTGTTTCCAGATATATTTGGGGGGTGAAAAGGGGTGGAATTTTGGATTATTGCGATTTCCGGCGAAAGTTGACGTCGGAGAGGAAAGTGTACAACAGAAAAGTTGTAGATCATAAAAAGGTCTACAACTTTTGTATATATATACTTTTTCATATAACCTCAAAATCTCCGAGAAAAATGCGAAAAACCGCTTTTATCGTTTTTTATTTTTCATTTACACAATAATAATTTCATTTTAATAAAACTTGGTGAAAGTATACCTATTTATGTCCGAAAAATCCACAAATTTTTCCAGATAAAAATATCAAGAGACTTCCGAGATAATGACGTTTCTCAGTACAAAAAAATATTTTTCAAATTAAAATTCTCCTTTGGAAAATTGTCGTGGAGACTTCATTCATATCGCCATTTTTTCGTCTTGAGTTATACTTTCTTGTGAAATAATGAAAATATACAGTTTCCATTTAGAAACATGCTCAAAAATATTGAAGAAATAGATGATCAGTTTACAGACGTATTTAAAAAACCTCGATTGATGTAGTTTCATTAATTCACTAATTGTTAAGGTAAATATATGATAAAGTTTTGCATCAAATAATAACACTAAGGGCGACTTGTATCAAACACTTAAGCTCGGTTTAATGATAACTGATGTTTAGACTGTGGCTGATTATCTCGTAAGTCTCTTGATATTTTCATCTGGAAAAATTTGTGGATTTTTCGGACATGAAAAGGTATCCTTTCACAAAGTTTTATTTAAATAAAATTATTATTGTGTAGATGAAAAATAAAAACAACAACTTTTTTGTTATACACTTTTCTCTCCGACGTCAACTTTCGCTGGAAATCGCAATAATCCAAAATTCCACCCCTTTTCACCCCCCAAACATATCTGGAAACACCCCTGCTTACGCATTTATTTTTTTTTACGTTTATTATATGCCTATTTATCATTTCCAACTGTTCCCATCCTGTTAACAATTTTATTTTTTTTTCGTTTCAAAGTAAGCTAATTCGACTAGTCTATTGTTCCATAACTCGGCAAAACATTGACATTTCCCGATGATTCAAAGTTCATCACAATGGGAAGACTATCATTCCATGTAACTTGCAGCTCGTCAGTACTCGACAAAAATAGTTTTTTTCCACAAGATTTTGAGACTATTTCATTAATTTGTTCATATTTAAGAAATAGTCTTTTATCATATTTTTTTTAAATAATGGAACCTTAGGAGGTCTTGAAAGATCTCGAAGATTTTTTTAATATTTCTCCTGCGTTTTGATAAAAAAATGATTTCTTTATTTACATTTTTCAGCCGTTTTCGGAGTTCTGTACAATCTGTGGAACAAGCGCGATTTAAAAATGTATCATCCCATATATTGCTTTTCAATGCACATCATTTTAAAGCTTAGAGTGTCTAGTTTTCGAATATACTTTTGGATTTTCAATAAAATCCAATAATTTTCCAGAAATCAGGGAAATTGATCACACCGGTGAAACCGAACTTTTTTTTCAAATAAATAAATAAACAAATCAATTTTTTATCAAAACGCAAGGAAGATATTAGAAAAACATTTCTAGGATCTTCAAGACCTCCTAAGGTTCCATTATTAAAAAAAATTAGGATAAAAGACTATTTTTTTATATATGAACAAATTAATGAAATAGTCTCAGAATCTCGTGGAAAAAACTTTGACCGCTTTTTAAAATATTTTTGTCAAGTACGGACGAGCTGCAAGTCACATGGAATGATAGTTACGAGTCTTCCCATTGTGATGAGCTTTGAATAATCGAGAAATGTCAATTTTTTGCCGAGTTATGGAACAATTCGTCCGCCCGCTTACAAGTTAATGCATATTCAGCAGAATTCCTACAGGCAGAGCATCAGCAGCTGAAGTGAGGAGACTTTTAGGTCTCATTATCTCGATAACTATCGAATTTTCGAAAAAAATTATGATGACCATTTTTGTACATAATAAGACGATCTTCATTTTTTATCTGAAGTTTTTTCTCGTTTAAAAATACTTGCCGAGCCCAGTCTTCAGCGACTTTTCAGGAGCTTTCGATATTTTCAGGTGTTCAGTTATTTAGACCAGTGCCGAAGCCTTCAAAAACAGTAAAAAGTGAAAAAAAATAATAGTAGGATAAAACCCATTAGAAAAGGAGGAGAATATAATATAGTTGAGGAAAAAAATAAATTACGGGCGATCCGAGTTCGGGAAAGGGAGAGGGGTGGGTTTTTAAGGGTAAAAAATGGTTTATCTCGATTTCCGGCAAAACTAAAAGTCCTATGGAAAAAAGTTAAATGGCAAAGTTGTGAGTAATAAAAAGCTCTACAACTTTTGTATTCACTATTTTCACACATAACCTCAAAATTTATATGAAAAACTCAAATAACCAAGTTTTTGGTTTTTTATTTTTATCTTTTTCAAAAAAAGTATTTTTTTTACGAAATTTCGTAATAACTTACCTTATTATGTCTCAAATACACTGTAATTTTTTTGATTTGAAATATACTTTTTTTTCACACTATTTTGACTTAATATCAAAAAAGCACCCTAATTTTCAATCAAGAATTCTCGCGTCAAAATATCAGCTTTTTTCAAAAAGTCGGTGGGCTTTTTGTTCGTTGAAATCTTTACTTTCTGATAGTCTGAGAAAAAATATACATCTCCATGGTAAATGTTCTCAGAAAATGCAAAAAATGAAAAAAACTCAAATTCGAAGTTTTTTTTCACTATGTACAATTTTGAGCTATTTATTAAAATTTAGACTTCAATTACTCAAAAAACGTAAGATTCCATGTTACATTGATATACGAAAAAATTGCAAATCGAAATACACTACTATAATTAACAAACAAATAAGTTATAATGAAGTTAATATTTTATAAGATATCAACAATATTTTGAAAAAGTTGTAGAATCTTCTTTAAATAATATTTGTTGATGCCTATTTATTGATGTTTTAAGATAATTTATATACCCGAGTGACCTACGGCAAATTTTAGCGCATTTTAAGGTGTTTCATAGAGATGTGGGTTTAAAATAACGTAACCTGAAAAATGGATTACAATTAATCAAATCTATTTATGAATGTAAAAATGAAAAAATTACACAGTCAATTAAGGTTTCAAAAAATCAATTGGCAAAAATTAAATCACCCTTCATTTTGGCAAACCTCTCACCCACTGAAGGAGCAGCAGAACAGCATTGTTACAGGGCATATTATCAGCTTCAAACTTGGTTAGGCAACGAATTTACAACAACAGATAGAAGCTGGAAGAAACATCAACGTGGCATTATGCCCAAATTTAAAGAAAAGGATTTAATTCCGAAAGTATTGCCCAAAACTATTTGCTGTAGCTGTGAAGCTGGGTGTAACAGTTTGGAATGTGGCTGCCGAAAACATAGTTTAAAATTCACAAATTTATGTACAAATTGTCATGGCTCTTAAAATTGCTCCAATATGGAAGAAAAAACCTACGAAGAAGTAAATGATTCAGATGAAATTGTGGATAAAGAACCAATGCAGATTGGAAATAACATTGAAGACGAAAAAGGTTATGGTCTTAAAGATTTCGAAGATCAACTACAGTTGGAAAGGTTTGTCGAGTCTAACGATGAAGATATGCCATCAAAGAAACAAAAATTAGCGGATAGATGATTAGAATTCAGGATAGTGTATTTATAAATGTCAAGATTAACGTTTTTAAAATTATTATAATGTATTCAAAGTGAACTATCTAAATTCAATAGTACGATTTACATGTATATTCACATTTTATGAGATTTTCTATGACATGAATGTAATTCGAATTTAGTGGATAAACTTTTTAACTCGAAAAAATTGCAGCAATCACATTTTTTCGATGAAATTGTACAGTGATTAAAAAAAACTTCGAATTTGAGTTTTTTTCATTTTTTGCATTTTCTGAGAACATTTACCATGGAGAGGTATATTTTTTTCAGACGATCAGAAAGTAGAGATTTCAACGAACAAAAAGCCCACCGACTTTTTGAAAAAAGCCGATATTTTGACGCGAGAATTTTCGATTGAAAATTAGGGTGCTTTTTTGATATTGAGTCAAAATAGGGTGAAAAAAAAAGTATTTCAAATCAAATAAATTACAGTGTTTTTGGGACATAATAAGGTAAGTTTTCACGAAATTTCGTAAAAAAGATACTTTTTTTGAAAAAGATAAAAATAAAAAACCAAAAACTTGGTTATTTGAGTTTTTCACATAAATTTTAAGGTTATATGTGGAAATTGTGGGTACAAAAGTTGTAGAGCTTTTTATTACCCACAACTTTGCCATTCAACTTTTTTCCGTAGGACTTGTAGTTTTGCCGGAAATCGAGATAAACAATTTTTTACCCTTAAAAACCCACCCCCTCCCACTTCCCGAACTCGGATCGCCCGTAATTTATTTTTTTCCTCAATTATATCATATTCCCCTCCTTCTCTAATGGGTTTTATCCTACTATTATTTTTTTTTTTTTTTCAAAAACCATCGACCCTGGTCTATAATGGACTATTTTCCAAACCGAAATTTTTTCGTTAAAACAATTCGACTTACCTAAAGGAGTTTCATTATCAGTATCAGTCTCACTCTGGTCGTTTCCATTGTTACTATATTGTCTCACAGCCTGATAAACAGTCATGTTGTAAGGCAGCACGTTGTTACCGATTAAAAATTGTAACTTATGCCTGGCGCCGGTTTGCGATATCACGACGCTGGCCAACGTATCGTCTATATCGTCGTCGGTATCGCCGTCGTCGCTATCGGCACTATCTTTATCTCTGAGTCTACCGTAACCTCTAACTACTAAATATCGTTCTATCGCTTGCACCAAAGCCAAAGGATCGATCTTCACCGTACCACCTTTCCATTGTTTTAAATTCGAACAATCCGGATGCCTTTGAAGGTTACACTAAAAT
>CAJUYH010000227.1:0-32183 GCA_910591685.1 Galerucella tenella | reverse complement strand
GACCAAGGATGCAATGTATAGAGTGGAAGAAGACATGACTAGGATGGGAACCAAGAGACAAAGAACATTAAAATGAATTCAGAACGTTGTAACTGTTATTTACAGGAAATACATCATAAAGAAGGAAAAGACTGAACTAGATTACATACTAATAGCCATGAAGAGAAGACGAAAGAGAATCTCTGGAAGTTATTGTAACAATTGAAGACCTAGATGCAGTAGTTCAAATGTCACAGAGATAATTTGATAGAAAATGGCAAAAATTTCCAAATATAGAGAAAATATGATAGACTGGAGTTTACCGACACGTATAAGGCTGTAAAAAAGATCTTCTTATACTTACTTTTAACTGATGTGTATTGAAGAATTTAAGGGCGCTCGTACCACCTCTACCGGCGCCTGAACTGGCGGGCAGATCGTGTACTTTGACAGGAAATTGTTCCAATTGCGAAACGCATCCGTTTAGTTTGGCGACGAGCGCTCCCATCCACACAGAATTCAGTTCCGGTATGCTGATTACTTTACTATCGACAGGACAATCGGCAAATACATTCAAAAATATCCTAAGTCTTTGTTCTCTATCGAATGGTCCATTTGCATCGGCCAAATAAGACAGAAGAGCCTTGATAAGTCCCGAATGATTAACTTCGAACGGAGATATGTCGGAATCTATTAGAATATCTCGAAGATCGAGAAGAGCTTCTCGGCAAGTGGGTGTCGAAAGTTTATCTATGGCTAATTTGAGACGCGTTATTACGGTGGTAGCCGGATGGGGATCGTCTTCGGTACTCGAGTAGGTTTCAATAAATTTGGAGGCCTAAAATGATTAATAATAAGTTAATCGTACAATTTCTACACAATTTTTTACATTATTTACCTGTTCTCTTATCCAACTGCGAGTCTTTTCTCTATTTCCAGCAGTTATATGCGAATTAGAAGCCGATTTCGATAAATTATTCAAAGATTCTTTACTGTAGTTACGATCGTGCGACGAATTCATACTTCTACCCCATCTAGCCGGGTTTAAACTTTGCAAAAAACTAGTTTTCAATCCAGAACCGGAATATCTCGGTCTGGAATTACTACAAAACAGTTTAAGAATAAATATTTTCGAATATAACAATGAGTAGTTCAAATGTAACAGTTTAAAAATGAATATTTTCGAATATTACATCGATTAGTTCAAGTGTAACAGTCTAAAAATAAATATTTCCGAATATAACGAGTAGTTCAAATGTAACAGTCTAAAAATCAATATTTTCGAATATAACAACGAGTAGTTCAAATGTAACAGTCTAAAAAATCAATATTTTCGAATATAACAACGAGTAGTTCAAATGTAACTCACCTTGGCGTGGTATTACCGATCGAAGCGGCTTTCGTAAACAAATCCTGCATGAGAGACGGCGACAGGGGCATTTCTTCGTGTCTGGTTTTAGAACGACTCGAACCACCGGCCCGTTTAGCTACCCTTTTCCTTTTTAAAACGTCACTTAAACGTACGTGCGAAGGACTTGGAGATCTCGTTTCCGATTCGTGCAATCTTTGCGTATCGGGAGTCGAAGTATAGATGGTTGAAGAAACTGGAGTGGCGCCTAACAACGCCGCGGAACCGTTAGCGGTTTGCGAAGTATTACTAGTCGACGATTGCGACGTTCCGGGTTGAGATTCGTTCAAAGATGATGCAAACGAGGTGGCGCTGCTGCTAGTTTTCGGCGGGCTCACTCCTAGAGGGACCTAGATGAAAAAAAAAAGGTGGAATTTATCGTATTTACTCGATTTTAAGAACATTTACATACTTCGGGATCGGTTAATCTGTTGATCTGATGTAGAACTCCTTCTCGTCTAAAATGCACTCCAAATTCGTCGGGTAATTTGTTCATCAAAATTTCCGCCATTTGTAACGCCCCAACGACGATTCTTAAATCGCTGGAAGCCATCATACCAGCGATGTGACTGCTGACCACTTGATTCTTCAATACGTCTCTCAGTAATTCTGAATTTGCGTAATAGACCATCCTTAACAGTGCTCGAAGACATTTACATCGAACCGCCGGACCTGGAATTGAAATTTTTTTTACTAGTCCTGTAAGTGAACACCTGAAAATATCGAAAGCTCCTGAAAAGTCGCTAAAGACTTCACTTTGAGCTCAATTCGTAGTTCACAGGTGTTTTTTTAAACGAGAAAAAACTTAACGCGATTGAATTTACGGAAAGGGAGAGAAATGGCCCCGTAAACCAGGGTTTAGAGGGCCATTTTCCCCCCCTTCCGTAAGCCCTCTCTATTCTCGTTTAAAAACACCTGCCTTGACCTACAAATTGAGCCCAAAGTGAAGTCTTCACGGACTTTTTCTCTTCATTTACTGGAACATACCCTCCAAGTTGTTTTTAAAAATTTTTGTATGATCACCAACCTGCGCTTGAAGAATAAACTTCGTACAGAACGGAGAAAAGCGAACGAATAAATGCAGCCGCTAGACCTCGTTCTTCTCTTAGACAAGCGACGCGAGCGTCCCTACTGGCGCTCAACGGTCTGCTGGGAGCTTGTGAAGGTTCTACCGGACTCGATTGGATGCTTGTTGGTGTAAAACGTCTTTGTACCGGTCTGGAAGTTCCGGTGTCTTCGTTAATTTGCTGCATCGAATGGAAATCGATCGTGTATATCCTGCCTAAGGTGTTTAAACTGACTTCGTCATCGCTATTCATGTGAGCGGCTTCGATTATTCTACTATCGACTGCTCCGTACGGGTGCCATACGGCTCGGTCGTCTCTCCATTGCCATATCGGTTGATCTTTGGCTATACTAGAAGGGCGTTCGAGTAACGTGTCTACGGCGAATATGCCGTCCGTGGGTAGTTTCGGCATTAGCTCGCCTATCAGGGCCGTTATTTCGAATTGTTCTTGAGGTTGTCTAGAAAGAAAAATATAAATGATGTAACTTAAAGTGGTAGTTGAAGAAAAGCTTACAAAGGTTGGAAAAAAAGGACCTGTATGCATTAATATACACAGTACATCAAAACTTAAAGCAACGACTGCACCTGTTATGCAATTATTTAATTTTATCTATGCCATACCATTTGTACAAATCTATTGAATGAAATTTGCAGCGGAAATACTATAGCAATTAGAGAGTCCAGTCGGGATAGCATTAAAGGTGGATGTAAGAGCAGTAGGCGAGATTTTTGATGGAATCCCTCAAATATATCATGGTTAATTATAATCAATTGCCTCCACCGGTTTTTGGGCTGTGCTAATTGCACGAGAACAGTTTATAGCCAAAACAACCAAAAATGGGCCTGTTTTTCGACATGTTTTCGAATTTTACTCGAGAAGTATCAAGTTTATCGTGCATATTCACGGGGACAAGTTATAGAGCGTGAGATTTGCTTAAAAATTCCGTGGTTCAAAATGTAAAAATTCCCACCCCTGCAGCCACAGCGGATGAATAAGTGAAAAAAAATTGAAAAAAACAGCTGTCTTTCAGACGCAAAATACTAATGCTATTTATAAAGCAATGTAAATCATTATTTTTTCTCATAAAACGTTATTTATTCACGAACTGAATGCAATAAACGCGGTTTCGATATCTTATTTAGTTGCTAAGTAATCTAATTGTTAATAAACATTAGGTAACAGAAATAGACATTGTTAGAATAAAGACATATGCCACAAAAAATTGTTTAAACTCACAATAATGTATTTACACATACTGGAAGGTTACAGCTATCATAAGCAATGATTTAATCAACAATTCTTTCGGTTTAACTGACTCAGACGTTAGTTTAAAAAAGTGGTTGAAATTTTACCTTAGTAGCAATCAAGATATCTGTGTGGTTTTTTATTTCAATTAAAATCTGAAAAAAACCCACTTAAAGGACTTGGAAAAACACAACTTTTGGCGTTTTGATCGTTCAATTCGTACCATTAAATCCCGAGTTATTGAATCCCAAACTTGATCAACGATTATCGGCAAACGATCAACAAGCTAACGAAAAAGAAAATACCGACATGCAGGTACGACTCAACCTCTAGCCACATATTATAATCTGTGCTCTCGCCGCTATACCAAAGATTACAGAATAAAAATATAAGATGTTTCACTCGTTCGAATTTATTATTATTTAGAACCGATGCCGCTGGAGACTTGGATGGTACAGTACGTCGCTACGTCCTTTCTTGCATTTAATTTTGCATATTATACGGGACGTCGCCCGTCGAGCGCTGTTATTTTAGAACGGTTTTTATTGGCTGTTCGTGTTTTATATTTATGTTGTATAGATTTTTTAAATTTATTAATTAATTGTTGAAATGGGCAAAAAGTCATATTAATATTTTTCTCTTTAATAGCAAAGCTTAAACACTAAATATTTTGTATTATTTGCTAACACAAAATTACGGATTTATTTTTTTAATAAGGATATTATATAAACAAGTACATTAAGCAAGAAAACACAAAAGTTCAATTCTATAGCTAACCAATGGGGAATTGGTTCCTATTGAACGAATTTACTAAATTTTCTTTTTATCATCCATGTAATCAATTTCCTTTCAAATATTATGCAAGTCTATACACCAGAGTCCGTATATATTTTACTCTCAAATGTATATGTATTGAAAGATTTGAAAGACAATAGATTAAATTTCAAACTCCAAACTTAGTATTTTACAACATTTATAAAAATTTTTAATAAAGGTATCCTGCAGCTGCTTCTCTTTTTACTGTTTTAACCTTGTCAATCCAAAAAATACGCCTTATTTAAAGATCAAATTTTAAGATTGAGTGGCCCCATTATTCTGGTGGCTAATGAGTATATTTAATTGAATTTGTGATAAATATCTGCTAGATTATCAATAAGTATCACATAATTACTAAGATGCTGGATAAAAACTGTGAATCGATTCATTTTAAAAATTCAAGTTTATTTTTTACTTACCATTTCAAATTCATATCCCCAACATTTTTCGAAATAATTAACATTTAAAAATAAACCTTTGCGATAAAGAATCCTATTAATTTAAATATATTGCTGTGGTATCTATAATGGGCAGCAAACAACCTCTGTATAACAGAAATTTATCTATACCATTTATGGTCAATAGTTTAAGACATTTCACATTAATTGAATTTTATAGATAAAATTAATGATAAGGAAGTATTAGATGAAAAGGAAAGTGATTTTTTAGAACTTCTATATAAAGTTTTTTAGCATAAAATAGTTGTACAATTTAGATTTTAAAGGGTGAAAATACCAATTTAAATGAAATTTAATTTGAAATGTGTCAAAATATTCTTCAAAAGTGACTGTTGTCATAGATATTCACAAGTTTTTAACAATTTAGTCTGAATTTGTCACTGATATAGGAAGCATCAAATCGTTTTCGCTCCGTCTGACAGAATAACTACGAAGGTTAGAAAAAGCTGTCAGAGGTGACAATAATAAAAAGTCAGTATAAAATTTTCATAATAACAACGGAGTTTAAAAAATTTAATGTCAGACTCTCACATTTAAATTGGCTTTTTCAAAATAAAAAGAAAAACCAGAAGAATTAATCGATTAATCCATTTATGGCAGTTGGTAAAGACAAAAACATAGTAAATATTGCATGTATTGATGGTTAAAGTATAAATAGGATCCCGAAGGAGAAATACCGTAGTGATTTACTATGATCTCCAATAAATCATAGGTTTAAGCTACAATCCAGTTGAAGAAGGTAACATTCTATCTAAATAAAAATCTAAAAAGTGAATATTTACGTCATTTGATGAAAAAAGGGAACATTTGCTAAATTTGAAGTTTTCATTGGAAGAAATATATTCAATTCAATTTAATAAAATTTGAGGCAACACTTAAATTGATAATTCTTGCAAAAGTAATATTAACGTGAATAATCTTAGTGACATTAAATTTAGTTTTTTAAATATTTATTATTCGTGGTAGGTACATGTGTAATTTGAATTGTAGCTCTAAGCAAGGTTGTGTTTGACGTGTGTCAATATTATTGATAGATAGTTCTGATAAATTACTTTCTGATATTCTTTTGGTTTTTTGACATAGATAACGTGTAAGTATCAGTTCTATGGTTTAACTTTTTCGTATTGTTTTTTGTTAATACTTACACGGAATTACTCTATAGTTTAAAGTTTATTTAGTATTTCTATGGTTAAATTTTTCATATAGAGGGTAGAATGTTGTAGTTTTCAATGAATTATTTTATTGTTATTTAAATTTATCGAAATTTGAAAAATAAAATAAAAGATATAGATGCGTCCAAAAATATTTGTTTTAGTTCTTTCAAAGTTAAATAAAGTAATATTTTCTCGTTATATGAACCAAAGTTTCGGCCCTGAGATAAAAAAAAATGTATAAGCTAAATAATAATAAGGATTATTATAATTTTTCAGAATTTAAAATCGATGCGTTTCGTGCATCTGGCGCCCAATACCAAGAATCATAGGTACAAAAAAAAAATTATTCTAATTATTAGATACATTGCAAAGTTATAGCCGCGGTTGTATGTTGAAAGGTTTGGAGTGTTTCGACACATACCACAGCAATATATTTTTCTAATTACCCCTGTATAGCTTAAAATAAAATAAGTTTTTCGAACTTCTCTGGTATCTACCGGTCTCGTTATTGACAACAAAAGCGAGTCGTAAACATAATTTATGAGAGCGGCGTCCGTTTGGGACAGCAACTTGAATCAAACCACCCTGGAGTGAAACATCTTATATTTTTATTCTGTAATCTTTGGCTATACTCAGCTATGCCCTCCCCTCGAAATTAAGCGCTGAGAGCCTTTTCCGCGCACATTCTCTCTTCTATTTGATTTAATTGTGGATAATTTATGAAAGGTGGGTGAGTTGAAAAATATCTGGGAAGTATGCAGGAGGACATGCATGATAGTATTTTTTTTCGTCATATTGTTGTTCGATTGCCTAGAATCGTTGAGTTTGGGATTCAATAACTCGGGATTAAATGGTCCGAATTGAACGTTCAAAACTCCAAAAGTTGTGTTTTTCCAAGTCCTCTAAGTGGGGTTTTTCAGATTTCAATTAAAATAAAAAACCGCACATACTTATATCTTAATTGTTACCATGGTAAAATTTTAACCACTTTTTTAAGCTAACGTCTGAACAACAGCTGTTTTTCGAATTTTTTTTTTACTTATTCATCCGCTGTGGCTGCAGGGATGGGAATTTTTACATTCCGAACCACGGAACTCAATAGCAAATTTCACGATTTATAACTTTGTTTCCATACATATGCACGATAAATTCAATACTTTTCGAGTAAAATTCGAAAAAATGTCGAAAAATAGGTCCATTTTTGGTTGTTTTGGCTATAAACTTTTATCGTGCAATTAGCACAGCCTAAAAACCTGTGGAGGCAGTTGATTATCATTAACCATGAAATTTTTGAGGGATTCCATCAAAAATCTCGCCTACTGCTTTCTCATCCATGTTTTGATAGTTTTTGGGCTAACCCGACTAGACTAATACATAAAATAACAAAAACAGACCTTCTATCCAAAACTATTCAACTTTTTCCACTCACCTCGGTATCAATTCGACTTCTTCGTGATTAATTTCGGCCGAACCAGTCAATAGATACACCAAAGTTTCGGCTATATTCTGTTTCAGCAGCGTCAAAGCCAAGTCGGGGCAATTGGCGCACATCACCGACAACATCCTCAAGACTGTTATGAACGTACCAGTGTTAACAATAGGTGGAGTTACTACGAGTAACTGTTGTAGGTTGGTTAATAATTCCGTACTTGCTGGAAATTGAAAAAAATTATATTAATAACCGTACTCTGTGAAAAAACGTGTGATTTCAGTTATACCTATTTCTTGAAGTCTTGACGGTTCCAATTGAAAACTGTCAACTAAACGTGAAAAAGCCAGACAGACACTTTCAACGCATTTTTTGTCTTGTTGAGTGAGTCGAGAAGCTAAAAGCGGCAGGGAATCTTGAACGTATTGGAATTCTTCGGACGTTAGATTCAGGCAACAATTTGCTGTGATGGAAAGGGCGTTGCGTTGAGCGTTGATGGAAAAGAAGTCGAGGTAGGTCAAACAAGCTGATACACCACGCTGAAAATTTACAATAACGTATATAATCAGATATACCTAGATAGAAATAATGGGAAAGGATAATATGCGGAAAGGATCTGGGAAGACTGCTTTCGAGATGATATTCGACAAAAATATATCTCTGCTATAACAACAAACATAAAAGGCAAAACGAAACGTTTAAAGAGAAAAAACATTTTTAGGGCGAATGAGATGCAATCAATAAATAAAGTACATATGGTACATTTGAACTACTTGTGAAAATCTTGATTATGACACCAAAAAAAAGATGGGTTGAAAGAAGAGTAAATATGTACAGCTAGAAAAGGTTGGGTATGATATATTTCAATATATACTGGGTGTTTCTTAAAAAAATTGAGTGGATTTAAATTTGAAAGTGACAAGTTTTTTTTTAAAACTAAATTATTCACTAATATTTTTATTAAATGACCTACCTACTTCAAATTATACATTTTCGAAAAGGGAATGAGTTTAGTTTTTCATATGGGATCAAAATATACAGGGTGTTTGTGGCAAAAATAACGGAATTTTTGAAAAAAAAAACCGACTAACGCTTATTTTTCAATTAAACTAGGATTAAATTAGGATTCGAAAGGAGAGTTCGGCTCTCACATGACATCAAAATATACAGGATGATCATTTGAAAATTGACGAAGTTAAAATATGAAAAAAAGTTTTCAACCAAGTAATTCACTAATTTTGTTTTAATTGGAGATGATGATTTTGGAAGGTGAACAAATGCAAAATTTGAGTTGCATATTATACAAGAGCATGTTCTTCATGCTGTTGTGCAGGACTACAATCATTAATTCTTTCTGTAAACGAAAAAGTGTAGAGGACCTGCCCGTAAAACATTATTACATGAGTATGTTACGATCCATGTTTCTTTCTGTGTTTTAGTTAATATTTGTTTTAGAAACTTTGTTGTAAATGCATTAATACAGTTTCGAAAGAAAAAAACAGAGTTTTCAACCAAATAATTCACTAATTTTGTTTTAATTGGAGATGATGATTTTGGAAGGTGAACAAAAGCAAAATTTGAGTTTCATATTATACAAGAGCATGTTCTTGATGCTGTTGTGCAGGACTTTAATCATTAATTCTTTCTGTAAACGAATAAGTGTAGAGGATCTGCCCGAAAAAACATTATTACATGAGTATGTTACGATCCATGTTTCTTTCTGTGTTTTAGTTAATATTTGTTGTAGAAACTTTGTTGTAAATGCATTAATACAGTTTCGAAAGAAAAAAACAGTTTGGCTCTCACTTGAGGTCAAAATATTATTAGCGATATTATTAGTAATCCTCTGGTACATTTGATTAATATATGTTTTGCTAATGGCAAGTTTCCAGATTGCTTAAAATTATGTAGAGCCACACCAATACTTAAACAAGGTGATCCTAATATATGTGATAACTATCGGTTTATTACAATAACTCCAATTTTATCAAAAGTGATTGAAATAATTTTAAAAAATAGGTTAATTGAATTTCTAGAAGGCGGTAATTATTTAAGTGAACGGCAATATGGTTTTAGAACATTAAGGTCGACTACTCAAGCAGTAACAGATATTGTTCATACTATAATAGCAAATGAAGATTTAGGAATTTCTACAAGAGCTGTGTTATGTGATTTTTCTAAGGCATTTGATTGTATATCACATCAAATATTACTAAACAAATTATTTAAGTATGGAATAAGAGGAACAGTTCTTAATTTGCTAAGTTCATTCTTAACTGATAGAAGACAGTTTATAATACATAATAATATTAAATCGGATATACAGTTAGTTGAACATGGTGTGCCACAAGGATCGGTATTAGGTCCTTTACTGTTTGTTATATACGTGAATGATTTACCAGAATATGTTGATATTGCTGAAACATTTTTATATGCAGATGATACTACCTTCTTAATTAAAAATGCAGATTATAATCAGCTGGATGCAGCAACAGCTGAACTACAAAATAAGTTTGAAGGGTATTTTAATGCTAATGTCCTCTCTCTCAATAAAAATAAAACAAAAGTTATAAATTTTGTAAAAAGAAATGAGAGACATGAAGGTGAAAATAGTGTGAAAATGCTAGGTTTCACTATTGACAACAATCTAAATTGGAAGCTGCATGTAAACGAGCTAAATAAGAAATTGTCAAGTGGACGTTTTGCATTGAGAAGAATGAAAGCTGTTGTATCAAAAGAAGTGCTTAGGATTGCTTATTTTGGATTAGTACAGTCTCACATTCAATATGGAATTCTTTTATGGGGTTCAACAAATGTGGCAAATGAAGTTCTTATACAGCAAAAGAAAATTATACGTGATATGGTGGGAGTAGGCTTCAGAGAACATGCAAAACCATTGTTTATATCATTAAGAATATTGACTGTACCATGCCTCTTTATTTTGGAAGCTATTTTATATATGCATAAAAATAAACATAAATATAACACAGGATCAAATATTCATAACTATAACACTAGGAGTAAGGATATTATTAGATTACCCAAAGTAAATCATATAGCTACCTCTAAACAAACGGATTTTATTTATTGTAAAATTTACAACTCTATACCAATTGAATGGACAAGGTTAAACTATAAAAAGTTGAAGTATACTGTAGGGCATGAACTTGAGAGTATGGCGTTTTACTCAGTAGATGATGTTTTTAACTGTAACTGGCTGGGTTAGTCAATTTTGGATGAAATGTTTTTATATATATATATGTTTGTATGTGTTATTGTTGACGTGTCTAAACAGGTTGTGTTAGTGAAGATTTTAGGAAATTTTAACTTTCATAAACTGTAATATTTGTAAGACCAATAAAGCTATCTATCTATCTATACAGGGTGATCATTTGAAAATTGACGAAGTTTAAATTTGAAAAGAGAGTTTTCAACCAAATAATTCACTAATTTTGTTTTAATTGGAGATGATGATTTTGGAAGGTGAACAAAAGCAAAATTTGAGTTTCATATTATACAAGAGCATGTTCTTGATGCTGTTGTGCAGGACTTTAATCATTAATTCTTCCTGTAAACGAAAAAGCGTAAAGGACCTGTCCGAAAAACATTATTACATGAGTATGTTCCTATCCACTGTTTTTTAGTTAATAGTTTTTGTAGAAACTTTGTTGTAAATGCATTAGTACACTTAAAGAAAAAACAGTTTGGCTGACATTTGAGGTCAAAATACACAGGGTTTTCCTTTAAAAAAATTGCAGAAATTGAAATTTCCGACAGTACCTACCGACCACGTATGGAAATAAATGCTTTCGGAG
Organism: Galerucella tenella; assembly: GCA_910591685.1. NCBI lineage: Eukaryota > Metazoa > Arthropoda > Insecta > Coleoptera > Chrysomelidae > Galerucella > Galerucella tenella. The sequence goes on along the minus strand of CAJUYH010000227.1, from coordinate 20,812 downwards.
AGGATAGCATAGGTACTGGTAGGAGATAGTGGATATGGTGTGAGCCGTTATACTGTAACACCTCTAGGGAGCCGTAATACTCCTGCACAAAATATATACAATGAATCTCAAATCAGAACCAGAAACCCCATAGAAAGATGCTTTGGCGTTTTAAAAAGAAAATTCCCTGTTTCGGTACTAGGCATAGAGGCCACAGAATTAATGACCATGGAATAGCTCGACAACTTTTGATACATGATTATTTCCAACATTTGTTGTAAATGGACCATTTTTTTCATAAAAAAATGCAGATTTAGTTCCCTGCAGTTACTAGCTATTCAATTTTATCATTTTATCAACCTTGCTATTTTACTCTTCTTTTTCTACCTATGCGCGTCTAAATTGTCAATCATTTGAACTACTCCGCTACCAACCTCTTAAAAATGAACGCCAGAAGTCGATTAGTTAACGGCCTGCATTTATGACATTGTACAACAGATGAAAACAAAAGCCTAGTTAAAATGTAAACGGTTGTCAATTAAACTCCTCGTTAAGGAGATGTTTTGTACAACTCGCCCTAAATCGATAAACGAACCGAAAAAAAATATAGTTCAAAACAAAATTAATCGTTAAAATCGTACTTACAGCTTGTAAAATGGCTTTAGAATGTCTTCGAGACAACATATCCAACGCAGTGAGCGATTGCTCGGCAACGTCCATACACTGAATAACTTGCAGCTTTTCCAAAAATACCGGCACGGCATCGACCACCACCGCCGACGATCTAGGCAAGGCTTCCATCATGTAGGTTAGAGCCCTGCAAGCGTGGTTCATCTGCAAAAAAATGACGTTTAGATACAGAGAAAAATAAAAACATACATTTGTATACTTACAATATCAAAATTGTGTTCCATTCCCAATAAATTAATAAGCGCTGGAACTACTTGTTTTACGGGAAATCCGGTGAGGATTTCCTCGTTTCCCATAACCAAAACTTGACACATTTCGATGACAGCTTGCAGCTGTTGACCTTCGTCGCCTGTAGCTTGAAGACCCGGGATTAGTGCTTGAGCTCTCGCTACAGCTGTCAACAAAATGGAAATTGAGCATGTACAAAGATCTTTATTCAAATTCCAATCGTTTTTCATATGTAGAAAATCTATCCACTAGTGATGGAAATATTTAACAAGATAGTTCAGTAACTGACTACCTGATCCACAATAAGCCCAGGAGGCTGAGGTGGTACCGGCGAAAGGACGGCTCCGAAGGAAAAAAAAAACTGACTACCTGGAAATATCGAAAGCTCCTGAAAAGTCGCTGAGGACTTCACTTTGGGTTCAATTTGTAGGTCTCGGCAGGTGTTTTTAAACGAGAAAAAACTTGACGCGATTGAGTTAACGGAAGGGGGAAAAATGCCCCCTAAACCCTGGTTTCTTGCTAATATCTGGCTCAACATGCGAATTAGAGAACTTTTTTTTATATAAAAAATGAAGATCGTCTTTTTACCTACAAAAATGGTCCCTATCATTTTTTTTCTTCGAAAATTCGATAGTTATTGATATTGCAATCACTCCTTGATTACAACACTAAAGTAAATCGACCTTTTAAATCGTCGAAATTCAATAGACCATAAACTCATGGGTGACGGTTAGAAACGTTTATTGTTTTTATCCTTTTGTAAACAAAAAAACCTAACTGATTTTAATTGAACACATTAATCTGATGTGACGCTTGCGTCAAGTAGCGTTGTAAGTATGGTAAGGGACTGGCATGTTAATGATGATCCGTCATTGTCGGATCACAATTACATTTGTTTCAGTTACAGGGTTGCTGTTGAAAAACAATCAATCAAGTATAGGGACCCCAAGACTACCAACTGGGAACGGTATAAACTGGATCTCGCAAGGAGGCTTGGCAGTTTCCCTAGGAACTTTAGCAATAATGATGAGATTGATTGGGCCATAGCGGAGCTGGGCTCGATTATTGTCTCGTCATATGAAGAAAACTGCGCCGAAAAAACGAGGAAGGAGGGTAAGGGCCACAAATGGTGGAACAAGTCTTTGGATTCGCTACGGCAACATACCCGGCGCCTATTTAATAGGGCTAGGAAGACAAAGTCGGATCTGGATTGGGAGCAATACCGCCAGAAACGAAATGAGTACAAGAGTGCGGTCAGGTTGGGTCGAAGAGATGCCTGGCGGGCCTTCTGTGAGGATATCGTCTCGGTACCTCAAATGTCAAGGCTGCGCCGGATCTTAACGAAATCACCGGACAGCGCTCTAGGCTGCATGGAAGCCGCACCGGGTGTTTTCACCGAAGCCCCGGTGGATACCTTGCAGCATCTACTGGAGACACACTTCCCCGGTTGTGAGGGAATCGAGCGGGAGTGTCCTGACGTGGGATATGTAGGTATACAGCGACCATGTAAAGAGGACTATCTTCTAGCAAAAGAAATAGTCACATACGAGCGGAGTACTTGGGCGATACGGTCATTCAGACCATACAAGTCTCCGGGGAAAGACCAAATCTTCCCGGCTTTGCTTCAACAAGGCTGGGAGGCCGTTGGCACAATTCTGGTGCATATCTTTCGGGCCTGTTTGGCACGCAGGTATGTCCCTGAACAGTGGAGGCAGGTGAAAGTCGTCTTCATACCCAAGCCGGGTCGTACCACATATACGGTGGCTAAATCCTTTAGACCCATTAGCCTAACATCCTTTGTGCTGAAAACACTGGAGAGGGTGGCTGATCGATACATAAAGGAAAAGGTTGGGCTTAGGTATCCTTTGCACAACAACCAACATGCTTTTAGGTGTGGCAAGTCAACTGAAAGTGCCTTACACCAACTGGTAACTCAGGTGGAGAAGGCGCTGGAAAATGGCATGATCGCCCTGGGAGCTTTCTTGGATACACAAGGGGCGTTTGACAGCACCCCTGTAGGATCCATGTGTAGGGCTGCGGCAAATCATGGAATAGAGCCAATGATCACTCACTGGCTTGGGGCCATGTTGTGCAACCGTACAGTAGAGGCCACATGGAAAGACCATGTGGCAAAAGTAATCGTCGCTAGGGGATGTCCGCAAGGGGGTGTTCTTTCGCCCACATTGTGGAACCTAGTCATTGACGAGCTAATAACCCTTTTAAACGGTGAGGGCTTTCTAACGATTGGGTATGCCGATGATATCGTTGTCCTTGTTGTTGGAAGGCACATTACCGTTCTCAGGGACCTCATGCAAAGGGCTCTGAATAGGGTACATGGGTGGTGTAACGAACACGGACTTGCAGTTAATCCTGCCAAGGCTGAGATAGTTGCTTTCACCAAAAAGAGAGGTATAAGACCTGAGGGTCTAAATCTTGATGGAGTACCACTGCCGGTGGTTGAACAGGTGAAGTATCTAGGAGTGATCCTTGATAAATCACTGACATGGAAGGCTCATCTTGATAGTCGCCTAAGCAAGGTGACAAACACGTATTGGGCCTGTAGGAGAGCCATTGGTCCGAGGTGGGGACTGACCCCCAAAACAATCATATGGTTCTATAGAGTGATTATGCTGCCTATGCTCACATATGCGGCTCTGGTCTGGTGGCCGAGGGTAACCTTGGTCACGGCTAGATCGCAACTGGCACGCCTTCAAAGGGTGGTCAGTTTGGGGGCAACTGGCTGCATGAGAACTACACCAACTGTTGCGATGGAGGTGATCCTTGGTCTTCGGCCTCTTCACCATGTGATCGAGGCTGAGGCGGGGAGGGCTTTCCTGCGCTTGAAACGGCTGGGATACATGCGAAGAGGGGAAGAGTGCAGGCACGTCAAGAAGCTCCGGCTCCTGGAAGATATTCCAGTTCTGGCTCGAGCGGCTGATGAATGCCTGCGTAAGTACTACTTCGCTACCCCATACAGGGCCATGATACGGGATAGAGAGTCCTGGGAAAAAGAGAGGAATACACAGCTTAATGGGACCGTCTGGTACACAGATGGCTCATGCTCCGGTGATAGAGCAGGGGCTGGAATTTACTCCAGGAACCCAAGAACACAGGTTTGTGTACCATTGGGTGAGGGTGTATCTGCATATCAGGCCGAGATATATGCTATCTTGGAATGTGCGCAGATAAACCTAGACAGAGGTTATGTGGATCGACGCATAACCATATACTCCGACAGTCAGGCAGCAATTAAAGCCCTGAGTGGGTATACCAGCAACTCAGGACTTGCTAACGAATGTCGAGAACTACTTGCTAATCTTGCAAGGCGGAACGTGGTGCGGCTAGAATGGATTCCAGCCCACTCTGGTTTTGAAGGCAACGAGATGGCGGATGCACTGGCTGCGGAAGGGGCGGCAGCTCCTTTCTGCGGCCCGGGCCCGACCCTGGGCCTAACAAAACAAAGGATACGCAAGGAGACGAAGAAGTGGCTGAGGAATCAGCACCTCGCTCATTGGAATGCTCTGCAGGGTCCTAGACAATCCAAACTTTTACTGAAGGGATGGACTGATGGACACGCCAGGGCAGCCACTGAACTACCAAGGAGTAGGCTAAGGAAGATAGCAGGACTCCTAACAGGGCACTGCTGTATGAGGAAGCACCTCTACAATCTAGGAGTAGAGGAAAGTTCCCTATGTAGGGGTTGCGGCATGACTGATGAAACGTCAGTTCATGTTCTCTTAGAGTGTCCACACTGGGCTGTATTACGCAGGCGAATCTTCGGAGTCACTGTCATGGCTCCTGGAGACACAAGCAGGCATCCACTGAAAAAGGTTGCGGCCTTTATTGAAGGGCTCGGCTTCATGGATGACTAGGTAGCAGGATTGGCACAATGGGCCCGCCAGTGGCCTCAGTGTCGGAACCTTGGCTTGAGTTGTCCAGGACAAGGCTCGCCTGTACATTTAGTAGTAGTATCTGATTTTAATATAAGTATTTAATAACAAAATCTAACTTATAAAAAATTTACAAATTATGTATCATTTTCAGATTATAAAATCCAAAAACAACGAAAGAACAATAACTGTGACTTTACTCCTATAGACTATAACACACATGCATAATACTCAGGCCTGTCATTCACTCTTAATTGAAATGACTACAACTAAGCAAATTATTTTTCATACAATACCAAAATACTTAATCAATTGAATTAAAAATTAGCAAAAACTATGAAATTATGTAAAGTAGACACTTTTCAATAATTTGTCTCTTTAAATTTGTTTGTGTTGACGAAGAGTAACAAAAATTAGAAAACCACTGATCCTGAAATTGTTAGCAGAGCTGTAACAATCTTAAAATCCAATAAACTTTCATCCAATACGTTAAGGTGTACCGGTTGACAAATATATGAGTTATTTACTCAATTTAAAGGTTCCTTGTAAATTCAGGTAACACTACTATCATAAGTAACTTTATGTTAACTATAAGAGGTGGGAATTATTTTCTATTTATCAAAAACTTGACAACCTTCTCAGTGTTTTCTTTCAAAGTGACACTTTTCATCGCTAGACTACTTAGTTTTTAAGAAAATAAAAAACGTATAGAGATGAATGTTTATCATTCATAATTTGACAGATGCCAGAATCAATATTGAAATGAGGATAGATTATTGACTTCCATAAATGTCATGAAGACAACTAGCTAAAGGATGAATTTGTACTATATAGTTACACCTTAAACTGGAAAATTATATAATTTTCACAATGTTAGAGCTACTCGTTAATGTTGGAGCTACTCGTTCTCCAACAATCGAGATAATGAGACCCAAAAGTCTACTTATTTCAGCTACTGCTCTGCCTGTAGAAATTCTGCTGTTTATGCATCAACTTGTAAGCGGGCGGACGAATTGTTCCATAACTCGGCAAGAAATTGACATTTCCCGATGATTCAAAGTTCATCGCAATGGGAAGACCCGTAGCTATCATTCCATGTGACTTGCAGGTCGTTCGTACTTGACGAAAATATTTAAAAAAGCGGTCAAAGTTTTTTTCCACAAGATTTTGAGACTATTTCAATAATTTCATATTTTTTTTTAATAGTCTTTTATCCCAACTTTTTTTCATAATGGAACCTTATGAGGTCTTGAATGATCTCAGAAATTTTTTTCAATATCTTTCTTGCATTTTGATAAAAAAATTGATTTGCTTATTTATTTATTTGAAAAAATTCCGGTTTTTAGCGGGGTGATCAATTTTCTTGATTTCTGGAAAATGATTGGATTTTATTAAAAATCGAAAAGTGGATTCGAAAACTAGACATTCTGAGCTTTAAAATGATGTGCATTGAAAAGCAATAGATAGGATGATAAATTTTTAAATCGTGCTTGTTTCACAGATTGTACAGAACTCCGAAAACGGCTGAAAAATGTAAATAAACAAATTAATTTTTTATCAAAACGCAAGAATGATATTAAAAAAAAATTTCTGAGATCATTCAAGACCTCCTAAGGTTCCATTATAAAAAAAAATTAGGATAAAAGACTATTTTTTTTTTAAATATGAACAAATTAATGAAATAGTCTTAAAATCTAGTGGAAAAAACTTTGATGCCTTTTTAAAATATTTTTGTCAAGTACGAACGAGCTGCAAGTCACATGGAATGATAGCTACGGATCTTCCGATTGCGATGAACTTTGAGTTATGGAACAATTCATCCGCCGCAGAGCATCAGCTTAAATGAGGAAACTTTCAGATCTCATTATCTCGATAACTATCGAATTTTCGACAAAAATTGAGCCCAAAGTGAAGTATTCAGGGACTTTTCAGGAGCTTTGTTCCTTCATTTACTGGACTAAGATTTTTCACTACCAGAATATTTATGTATACCTGAGAATTCTGACAATCCCTGTATAATAAAAATTAGTAATATTTTCAAAAAAATATTCCAAAAAGACAACTTACAACTATTAGTGCCCATGCTTCTGTGTAACATCTGTTGCATTCTAGGTCCTAGCGCGCCGAATAAATGCGGCGGCAAACCCCTTGCCTCTAAAAGGGCTTGGAGTCTTCCCACTTCGCTATCATCGCTTTCTGAATCGACTCCGGGACCGGAAGGACCGCCGCTGGTAGGTATAGCTTGGGTAGCTTCTTGCGGAGAAGGTGGTTCTTCTGAAGCTGTAACCAGAAGTGACAAGTCACAATATACATCATTTAAGTTACACAGAATATTTAGCAGGTTTACAATTTCCATTTTGGTTTTTGAAACGTTTACATGTAAAGACGTCAACTTTGAAAGTTCCAAAATGTGCATCACCTTGGATACCGATACAGAGCACAAAACAGTCTAACCTATAGAAGTGAAAGTTTATAGGATGACCTTGAATACAAAAATGAGGTTTCAAACCCATCCACCTGAAGCGCTAGTTGCAATTAAGTTGTCGAAACAAGCCTGGCAGCTAAGGCCTTTAGCACGAGAAGAAGAAAATATTTCAAAATTCATTACATTACATTACATCAAAACGACATAGGTTTCCCAAACATGATCCTTTGTTGTTGAATGAATGGGTTGCCTTTATTCGCAATCCAAAACTAAATGAATTAAGCGCTGAACAGATTTATAAATCCTACAAAGTTTGCCAGACATTTTGAACCACAATATATTGTTATTGGGAAAAAAGGGGCCTCACCCGCAAAGCTGTTCCTACAATCCTTTCAGGATTGATCAGAAAGTGATGGGAAATACGTAATATTATCACTCTTAGGTATTACTTAGCGCGTGGTAAAATGTAAATTGCATTTAGGAATTACTTAATTCGTTTTAGGTATTACCTGACTTTAGGTAATGGTTTAATGGTTAGTGAAATCGGGCATTAGTCTTTCAAATAAACAAACTTCCATTAAAAACAGCGCTATGAAATAATTCTGAATCCATCCACTGCGATCGCTGAAATTCTTCTTCACTTCTTTCCTTAGTCTGTTTTTCGGCCTCAGCTGCCTTACCTATTTCGACAACTCAATTGCAGCTTGCGCTTCAGGTGGATGGGTTTGACACCTCATTTTTTCATTCTATAAAATCCTATTAGACTTTCACTTCTATAGGTTAGACTGTTTTGTGATACAGAGTTCGAAAATGAGGCTTGTTTCAGCGGGAGATTTTTGACAGAAGTAGCTGGACGAATTGAAAAGTGTATATTGGTATAGTCAAAAGCGCTCTTATCATGCGGGTTCAAATGTCAATAGCCATATGTATCAAATCAGAAGACACAGAGGTTACCAAAATGTGAGATTACAAATATACCCGGAGAAAATAATGATGGTTGATGTTTCCTGCACAATGGTTGACGAATTTCCAATTTTTCATTCATTCTCGAAATAATCTATGAGATTAAGTACCATTTTTTTGCTTAAGGATGCAAAATACCGGAAAATTGCTTCTTATTATTCATATTGTCACTTTGAATTGTCAAAGCGACATAGCTGACATTTAAATAAAAACTTCGCTGGTGAAAGACTTTTTAGAATCGCTCAAAACTAAATACATATCCTTTTTTTTAATTGGTGAACCATTTTATATATTTAAAGCACGCCTCAGCGTGTTTAAATCGAACTTTAAAAAATGCGCGCGTTTTAATGTTACCGTAGCAACATCAACAACTCGAGAAACGAAGTCTAAATGACAATTTTTTTATTATCGATCTGACAGGAGTAGTTTGTAACGTCAAAACTTTTATTCGAACAATATTTAACATTGTTAAATTTATAAATTTAAATGGAAATTGCCGTTGGTATTGTTTGAAATATTAATATTTCCATTTTTCAAATCTTAGGAAATGGTATTTAAATTAATACTATTGACATTCACAGAACTCAATAAGGTTGAACTTCCATGAAAATACAAATTAGTTTATGTTTTGCTCATTTCCATGACAACGCAAGGTATACATCATATACATCACGAATTCAACCATTTGACATTTAGTTCTTATTTCCATCTATGATTTCCATTTCTTGTTGTTGTAGTAGTTATGGACCAGTATTTATAATTTCAAAGTGCACCAATAAAAAAAATTGCGTAATATCCACTTATACTTTAATATACTATTTTTCTCCCGTCAAAATTGCATGTCTGTCTTATTCATCTTACGGATTTGATTTGGAAGTTATGATTAAACGCAATAAAAGAAAACAAAAACGGTGAGTATGTCTTTGTTGAATCGTATGACCCTTATGATAAGACTGCATTTGACCATAGTTAACTTTTTTTATCCTCCCTATACTGGAGACTTCAATTAATACAGCGAACTAAATTGCCAGCCAGTATACTTGATAAAAATGTTTAATTCCTTAGTGACGAGGTTAAAAAATATTAAGCATTTTTGACAAATTTTTTCTTTCAAAATCTACATTTTTGTTTATCCTCAACTTACTATGAACTATATTTAATTTTTCTATCAAACAAATTATACATTTTCGGGAACACAGGAAGTGTTTAGCTTTCACATTGGAGCTAAATATACAGGGTGTTTATCTAAAGAATTGAAGATGTTTAAATTTGAAAGACTTTTAAAAAAACAAATTATATTATCTCACTCATACAGAGTTCGGCAAAAGTCCGGGACCGGAAAAATATCGGAGAAAATATAAATTTTGTGAAAAATCTTCTTATACTAAAAATTTAACTCCAACTTGAACTATAATTTGAAATATATAGGGTGCTCCAATAAAGTGTGGCGTATCAAAGTTATATTTTTTCTTATGGAACATCCTATATTTTATTGCATTTTCTGATTGCCCCTAAAAAATATAATACTCCTTCATAATGGTTCCCTATACCTATATTCAGAGGGTTCCGAGTTATGCTGACTTTTTTAAAAATGTGTACATTTCGAAAAAAAATTAATAACTCATTGATATAACAAATTCCATAAAATTTTCTCTTACATCTAAATAGTTGGACATTCGTTGAATGTATTCCACGATTGAGTACTAAATATCTTTTTTATCTTATTCTTTTGGGAATCAAACCACAATAATGTTTTTTATTTTTTATTTCGACGTTTCGGTAGCGTTCCAGCTACCGTTGTCAAGATTAACTAGTATGAAATTATGAAATGTTTATTGTTCACACGTAAATGTAAATACATGAACAGTGAGTGGCTATTCGTAGTTAGGTACACATAGTAAAAAAAAAAGAAAGAAAACAGGTAAATTAAATCATAATTACTACAGTCAAAACATACCTACCACGGGTTGGATGGTTGTGTTGAATCTATTAATAGGTTATTCGTTTATAATAAATGACCGAAGCTTCATTGCTCCTCCTATAAATTTGTATATATTACTGAGTACTGTATGATCTGTAGATGACAATATAGAGTCTAAATCGTCTGAGAGTCCTCGAGGTTGGATAAAATGATCTCGTAGGTTTTTATACATCGGACAGACTAGCAGTATATGTTCGAGGGTTTCGGGTACTAAGTGGTTACAGATAGAGCAAATAATGTTTATATCTATCCTATACGAGTTATTATTTACATAGATATATAACTTTTCGGAGTTTGATGTACGGAGTTGAGCTATTAGTCTTTTAACATGCAGAGGAATTGTGGTATGTAAATAATTTTTACCGTTAAAATCACCATGCAATAAATATTTAAATGATGGATGATGCGTGCTGAGTAATACTCTATTTACATCTTCTTCAAAGTTTTTGTTAAGGTAATTACTGAGTAGAGTATTTTTTATGGTTTGATTAATATTATTAATATTTACATTCGAATCACAGTAAGCATTTAGAATGTGGACTAACTGACTTGCCCAGTTGTATTTTAGGTTGCCGTTATTGGCCGCCTCATGTAGTTTTATTGTACGTACAAGGGCCCGGTGAACATATCTGTTATGGTCTTTACATTTTAACCTTAGTAGCAGTTCTATAGATTGTTTTATTACGTGGTACCCAATTTTACATATACCCGCTTCGATTCTTATTATATGTGCAGCTGTTGATTTTTGCAAAAATAAAAGGAGCTTCCAAAAATAGTTTTGAGTTTTTTCGACTTGTTCTAAGTATCGAAGAGCCCATATGGCACTTGTGTATGTAAACGTAGGTATCACTATATTGTTGTATAACAGTTTTATGGATTCAATCGATGAAACTTTTGAGCATTTTATAGTGTTTAATAGAGTTCCTTGACACAATCTAGCTTTTTGCTCTCGTTGTTTGAGGTTACTTAGGAATAAACCATTAAATGAGAAGTTAACACCTAAGTACTCATATGTATTAACTACGTCAATATGGCTGTTTTTGTAAATGAATTGGGGGTGTTGACCGATGTTTGGGCTTCTACGAAAGATAACTATCTTTGTCTTTGTCGAATTAACTTCCAGTTTGTATTTGTTGCAGTATGATTCAAGAAGTTGTAGGTTTCGTATTAAATCTATTCGAGTTTCAGATAATATAACTAGATCATCTGCATACAGGAGCATATGTATATTATTACCATCGTCTAAAGTTACACCTTTAGCACCTTGTTCTTTAAAATAAATTTCTATATCTGATATGAAAATTGAAAAAATTAGGGGACTTAGGGTATCACCCTGTAGAACGCCTCTTGTTACTTTAATTCTATCAGATAATGTACCATCTTGTTCCATAAATATAGAAGCTGAACTATACATAAGTTTTAAAAGTCTGGTGATCTTAGCACTTACTCCATTAGTAAATAATTTTTCCCAAAGTAGGTTGTGGTCCACTGAGTCAAATGCTTTTTTAAAGTCTACAAATAAAGCGAATATTTTTCTGTTGGGGAATCGTAGGTAGTTATTTACAGCGGTATACAACACAAATATGTTGTCTTCACAGCTTCTATTCTTACGGAATCCCGACTGGCATTCTGGTAGTAACTCATGGCGTTCTACAAAATCTGTTAATCTATTATTAATCAGTTGGGTGAATATCTTTACTTTATGATTTATTAGAGCTATGCTACGATAATTATTTGGATCTTCTTTTGGACCTTTTTTGTGAAAATGAATCATTTTTATTTTCGTCCACGTGGGAGGTATTTGCTCAGTTGAAAAGATTTGATTAAAAAGAACCTTAAGAGCAGCAATCCAGTCCGCAGGTAAATGCTTATAAAACTCATTAGATATGTTATCTTCCCCAGGAGCTTTGTTATTTTTTATTTGGTTCAATACTTGCAAAATTTCAATGTTAGAAAAAGGTGTATCTAAGCTAGGATGCAAAACGTCTATATATTGAGTTCGTAAGATTGGTTGTGGTATATAGAAATTTTTATAATAATTTACCATTGTGTTCATGTCGATATCGTTCCTATCGTTTATTGATTTGTTTGACTTAATGTGTTTCCAGAATTCAGTTGGATTGTTGATATTATTAAGTTTACTTCTTACACTGTTTTCATAGGCTTGTTTTTTATTTTTTAGTACTAGTTTATACTCTTTTTTCAACTTGTTATACTTAGAGATTGCATTTTGATTGAACTTGGTTTCCATTAATTTTTTTTTAGATTTATAAAGTTTTCGTTTAGCTTCTCTGCAGGTTTGATCATACCACGGTTTAGATTTGTTTGTGTTATTTACTCTAATTTTTTTATTTTTTTCCATTCCTAGAAGTTTTATTGTAGAGCGTATTGCTGTATTTATTTGTTTATCTAAGTCCTCAACAGAGTTTATTTGTAAATTTGTATTACATTGAGATAATATATTTTTATAAGAATTTGCTTTTAAAGGGTCCCATTTAATTAGTGATTTATTAAAACTCTCTTTGTTTATACTATTTTTTGTGAGCCCAGGGTTTATTGATAGTGTTAGTGCACAACTGAAATGATCTGATAGAAATTTTTCATTTATAAAAAAATTTGAAATACTATCTTTACTGTTAAAGCTTGCCCAAATTAAATCGATGACGCTACTGCCAGATTGTCCAATATATGTATAGTTACCTTTATAATCGCTATATCTACCGTTTAATACAAAGAAGCTGAGATTTTCTAGCGCTTCTGTAAGTATTGTTCCTCGACGATTAGTTACTTTATCCATTGAGTCACGTAGTTCTATGGGAATATCGAACGCATGTGTTTGTTGTTCGTCGAGACTCGTCGGACACCCTATCCTAGCGTTGAAATCACCACAGATAAAGATATGATCATTAGGGTACTCAGTAATTATATCTCTTACGGTTTCCTCTAGTAGTTCTATACAAACATAGTCATCCAACCCAGGTTTTAAGTATACAACACCTAAAATAATCCAGATATTATTAACGCAAAATCTTACAACAATCCACATATTACATATAGCAATTACATTTACATTTTTAAGACCTACAATGTTTTTTGATAGAAGAAGCAAAATTCCACCACTACCTCTTCCTCTTTGTTTCTCTTTAACCGCTGGACAGTGATATACATTATAATTAGTTAGCGTTTGGGGTACATTGAATTCGGGAGAGGTGATCCAAGTTTCTGCGAGACCAATAATAGGAAATTTGTAAATATCTTCGAGTTCTTGTGCGTCAAGATCGTTGATAGTACTTATACCCTGGCAGTTCCAAAATAATATATTAAGAGAATTGTGTTCTTGTGACTTTGTTTTTTTTTCTTTGCTAATTTGTTTTGAATTATGTTTTTGCTGTTTTTTTGTTTCATTTTTTGTTGCTTCTGTTTTTCCTTTGCATAACTCATGTCCGTGTTCCCTGCCTACATCTTTATTATTTTCTTCATCCTTATCTTTCTTTTCTACTTTTTTGTCGTGGTCTTTGATATTTTCTTTAGCTGTTCGTCGAAGTTGGGGGATCTTTGGCTAGCGGTTCTCTTGGAACTATTTATATTTTCTTCGTTTTCATTTTTCCATACCATATTTTTGTTTTCATTGATGTCTTCTACTGTATATATTTTGTTATTAACAACTAATTTATTGTATCTCAGAATTGCCTTCAATCCCTTCTGCCTAGCGTTTTTTAGTTCTGGGATTAGTTGTTTCCTTTCTTGTTGTACACTCAGTGGATAGTCTTGATCTAGCCATAATTCAGTGCCTTTTAACTTGTTCGAGTTTTTCAGGATTTCGTTTCTCTTTTTTTGTTTTGTTAATTTAATCAGGATTGGTCTTCCTTTCTCGTTCTTTTGATTTCCAATTCTTCTTACTCCTTCTATTTCTTGTTCTGTGTCTAATTCTATCCCCATCTTCTGTATAACGGACACTACTTTTTTTTCAGTTTCAGCTTCATCTTCATTTTCGTTTTCGTGAATTCCCTTCATAACTATATTTTTTCCCCTTATTTCTCGTTCAAGTATTTCTATTTTCCTTTCGCTTGTTTCCACTCGCTGCTTCAGTTTCATATTCTCCTCTTTCATTCCATTCATTTCGTGTAGAAATTGTTCCATTTTTTCATCCATACTTTTCATTTTTTTCATGTATACACTGAAGCATTTCTTTAATTTCATCCATACCGAAATTTTTTAGTGAGTCTGTAACTTTCCTAAACACTCCGGCAACGTCGCCAATATCTGAGTTGTATTTCTTTAATAAATTAATGATGATCGTATTATCACTAGGCAATTAATGCTTTTTCACTTTTGGTTTTGATAATTAAAACTCGTTTTTCTCTATCGTTGTAGTACTTACATGAGATATTTTTGCAACACAAGCCACTGTTATTGTTTACTTTCACTTTAGAATAGTGGTGTTAAATTATTTCTTCTTAAAACTCTTGAAAATGGTGATTAACTAGTAATAAAATTAATAAAATAATTTTTGGTCCCTATCTGACAGAACGAAAAAATATGACAACTAGACAATCAATAATATTTTGAAGTTTAAGACTACAAAACTTTGTTGTCAAATTTTTTTAATGTCCATTCATAGTAGATCACATCTCTGGTAAAATGTAAAATAAATATTTTATTTTATGACATTCCAAAGATATGATAGTCTACTAGAAATGGAATCCAGTGAAGTGCACGTTCCAGGAAAGGTTTTTATTGGGATAGCGCTTTTTTTTTCGCTTATTTTGGAAATGTTGTTAATAAAACGCGTTGGTTGTTACTTTTTTGTGTATGATTATTTTTGTTTTCAAAATATGTATGACAGTTCATGCTTAGCTCCCGTACGAATAGGTTCCTATTAATACCGGTCTCGCTGTGTATGATAAAATCGAAGAAGTTTTAGTTATTATATTAATTAATTATAGTGAGGTGAAATACTAGTTTTGTTTATTTAAAAATGGACGTGGATAGTGGGGGCGACCCCCCTGATATCGACCAGGATAACAGAATTATACCACCGCAACCTACCATTAACCCTTTAAACTTAATAATGGATGTAAACTCCCTATGTAAAAACATGGAAAAAGCAAAAAGTAATTTAAAAAATAATAGTAATGAATCGGTAAGTACAAAAAATAACAATCCCTTATCCAGTCTTGAAAACATTCAAGTCCAACAAGAAACCGGACAAAAACAGGTTCGTACAGTTTATTACTATCAACAAACTGATATCGGGCCATTTCACATTTATATTGAAAATAATAGGCCAGATTTTGAAGGCAAACTTAATGCGATAAAAATAGGAGAAATAATTCTCAATGAACACGGAGATATAGATAAAAAAATCAAACAGATACAGTCGATTGGTAAAAACAGAATTAGGATCATTATGAAAGATTACGCTAGCTCAAATATTATATTAAATTCATCAGCTTTGAAAAAATATGACTTGACCGCGTACATACCTAAATTCATGATCTTTAGGCAAGGTATAGTGAAACAAATAGATTTGGATCTAACAGAAGAATACCTTAAAAAAAGAATTGCAGCTTTTGACCATCATATCAAATTTGAAGTTGATTTCGTAAAAAGAATGAACAGAAGAATTAAAACTCAAGATGGGGAAACAATATTTAAACCAACCAGTACCATAATGATTTCCTTCAAATGTCAAAACCTGCCAAAATATATTGTAATAAACAAAGTACTGTATGAAGTAGAAGCGTATCAACAAAAAGTAGTATTATGTAATAATTGTTATCGATACGGACATATAGGGCGTCAATGTAAAAGTAAGCAAAAATGCGTTAAGTGCGGAGAAAATCACTCGGCTGATACTTGCACAGAAACTGAGGTAAAATGCTTGACATGCAAAGGAAATCATTATGCAAATAACTTAAAAGAATGTAGGGAATTTACTAGACAGAAGGAAATAAAAAATATCATGACAAACACAAATTGCTCATTTAGAGACGCCAGTCTCCAAATTCCGGAAACAAAATATTCAGATTTAGTAGCCTCAAGACCCGCATCATCGGCGTCTAACCAAACAACTATGACTAATCAAAATATAACGAGTCATAATTTTCCTCCACTAAACTCATCAACTCTATCTCAGAACTCTTACTTTCTACCCCCCGCTCAATCAACCATATTACCAATTCCAGCTCATTACAATACGGCCCTAAAGAAATCACTGGTATCACAACAAACAATACAGCAAGGATATAAAAGAATAAGATCCACTTCTCCGGATCCGATCACACAACAACGTAATCAAATATTATCCACTACCAATATTCCCTCCCAAAAGGGTGGAATTTTAACAAATCTCCAGTACCAGTCGAATATCAACAATAAAACTCATCAACCTGACGATGTTGGGGAATCAAATGATTTTTTAAGTAAAATATTAAACATTATATTATCGGTTGTTAATACCATAAAAAATAAAAATTTTGAAATACAAGAATCTGATATTGAAGCAATGATAAAAACTAATTTTAATTTCAATCAATTTAACTCAAATGTATAAAAATATAACTCTGTGTCAGTGGAATTGCAAATCGGCTATTTCAAACAGACACAATATATTATATTTACTTGATGAACAGAAAATAGATATCGCATGCCTTTCGGAAACACGATTTCCAACAAATAAATACTTTAATTTTAGTGGATATAATATAGTAAGAGATGATAGGCCTGACAGAACAGGTGGTGGTACTGCAATTTTAATTAGAACAAATATTATTTATAAAGAATTAAAGAATAAATATAATATAGTAAACGTAAATCAAAAGGCAATAGAAATCAAATGTGAAAATAAAACATATGTAACGATAGTATCCGTATACATCCCACCGAAAACAACAATCACTGATAAACAATGGGAAAAGTTATTCGAAAGTTATCCTAAACCATTGATAATAACGGGAGATTTCAATACTCATAACATCGCATGGGGTGGACCGAATACAGATACTAATGGGAAGGCTTTGCTGAAGGTATTGGACGAGCATAACTTAATTTATCTAAACGATGGATCACCAACTTTTATCGGCAGTTCTATACAAACACCTTCAGCAATCGACCTCACTATTTGTTCCTCAGACATTGTTCACCTACTGAATTGGTCAGTACTTGAAGATCTATACGGATCCGATCATCTACCGTCAATAACTCAATTATCCATTGGTGCAAACACTTGCACTCTGCACACTAATCGCAAATGGAATTTAAAGAAAGCTAATTGGGACTGCTATTTTGTACAAACTGGAGACCAATTTTTAGAAACAGAGACTCTGGAATATGAAGAATTCATTGAGAAAATTGAAAAAGCATCAGACCAATCTATCCCGAAATCAAAAATAAGTCAGACCACTCAAAGACATAAACCTTGGTGGAATGATGTATGCCAACAAGTAGTAGCAGTTAGAAAAAGAAGTATGTACAAGTATTTAAATGATCCAAATTTACAAAATCTACTTGAATATAAAAAAAATAATGCCATAGCGAACAGAACCTTGAAAACAATTAAAAGAGAAAGTTGGAAAAAATATTGCTCCAGTCTCAATAGATCAATGCCCCTCAAAGAAATATGGAAAAAGGTGAACCTTTTCAAAAACAGAAAACTCCAAAACAAGCAGCCAATTGATATGAATAGCGAATGGATATCAGAATTTCACGAAAGTATAACACCCCCAAGCGTACACTTTGATACTTCCATCTTAGACACAATACCGGAATTAACATCTACTGTAACAACCGAATTTTCATTAATTCCATTTTCTTTGAATGAACTACAAATGGTTCTAAAAAGTAACAATAACTCTGCTCCTGGAGATGATGACATACACTATTCTATGCTTAGCCATTTACATTTGAACGCAAAGAGTAGTCTTCTTCGAATTATAAATAGCATTTGGTGTCATCAAACTGAAATACCAAAAATGTGGAAAAGGTATCTAATAGTACCTATTAACAAACCTGGAAAGGATCCAAGTAAGGCAGAATCATATAGGGCAATATCTCTAGCATCTTGTGTTTTAAAAACTTATGAAAGACTGATCAAACTCCGCCTGGAATATTATTTAGAAAAGAACTCATTAATTCCAATATCACAATTTGGGTATCGAAAGGGGAGCTCTACACAAGAGAACATAGCAAATTTGGTAACAGACATACAAATTGCATTTACCTTCAACAAATCTACTATGGCTTTATTTTTGGATTTCAAAGGAGCCTACGACAACGTTAACTTGGAAATATTATGCAAAAAAATGTGCCAATTAGAACTTCCAGTAACATTATCAAAACACATATTTAATCTTTATTCTAATAGAAAGTTAATTATGAAAATAAACAATGAGTTATCATGTCCCCGAGAAACATCGATTGGGCTCCCACAAGGAAGTATTTTAAGCCCTTTATTGTACACAATTTATACATATGACTTGCAAACTTCAATACCAAAGGGAATAAAAATTCTTCAATATGCGGACGATATCGTTCTGTACTCACAAAACCAAAACATCTCAAATTGCCATACACAACTCTCTTCAGCCATGAAAGCAATACATAGTTGGTCAGAAAAAAATGGAATGTCGATATCTGAATCCAAATCCACAGCTGTAACATATACAAGAAAAAGGTATTCCCACCCTAACATCATTAATTTCTCACACTATGCGATTCCTCATAAAACCAGCTTTAAATATTTAGGAGTAATCATAGACAGTAAGTTAAATTGGAAAGAACATATTCATTACGTGCAAGCAAGAACAGAAAATGCTGTAAACTTATTAAAGACTTTCAGTAGACATAACTGGGGATCTGATCCAAATAACATATTGCTGTTTTATAGAAGCCTCATTCGATCAATAATAGATTATGGTTCAATTTTTTACGCAACAGCCGCCGAGACCCATTTAAAAAAAATCGAACAACTGAAAAACAAATGTCTTAGGATAAGTATAGGATATTTGCCAAGCACCCCAATAAACGTCATGGAAATAGAGACCTGTGAGCCTCCACTAGATCTAAGAAGACAATTTTTAAGTGACAAATTTGTTTTCAATGCAAGAGCCAAACACGCAAACATTCTTAATAAAATCAGTTCATTAACGAACCTTGGTCTAACAGCAAAATATTGGAACAAGAAAAAGTTACCAGCACTTGTAGATAGCTTTATACTATCTGCACAATATATATTGGATATAAACGCTACAGACAATATCCCTATATGGAATACAAATTATAAAGCTCTCTTTACTCCTCTAAATATTCATATTCGAGACATACAAAGTGTAGAGAACCCATTAATAATCAGGAATATTTTTATTCAAGAGATGAACACAAAATGGAAAGATTTTCAACATATTTTCACAGATGGGTCAAAACTACATGGAAAAGTAGGCTGTTCTGTTTTCTATCCTGAAAAAAACATCAAACAAATATTTTGTCTAAATAAATTAATGTCAATTTATACTGCTGAGTTATTGGCTATCAAACAAGCAATAGCATTATGTTTAGAGCAAACAGAAAATAATTTTGTCATATTTACGGATAGCAAAAGTGCTTTAGAATCACTGAAAAATTTCAAAATTGATGTCAAGTATCATTACGTAATACTAGAAATCCTTGAGCTTAATCATAAAGCCGTTACCATAGGAAAACATATTAACTTAACATGGGTGAAGGCACATGTTGGAATAAATCAAAACGAAGAAGTGGACCGCTTAGCAAAAAAAGCTACACAATCTGGACTCAATATAGAATCAAAAACCCCTGTGACCGACATGTACTCAATGTTGAAGGAAAATCTCACATGTAAATGGCAACAGCGTTACTCACAAAGTGAGAAAGGAAAATATTACATGGCCATTCAACCAAAAGTGCGAAGAAAGCCATGGTTTATTAATAGTACAAATAGACAACTGATAACAACAATCTGCCGACTGAGAAGTAATCATGCGCTCTATCCAGCTTACAGGAAAAAAATTAAATTATCCGATAGCGAGTATTGCTTATGTGATGAAATTGCCGATTCGCAACATATTATATTGGAATGCCCACTTAAAAATTTAGAAATTAATTCTCTATATCAAAATTTATGTATGCAACAATTACAATTTCCAATAAATTTAATAAATCTACTGACACTAGAGGATAATTCAATCTATAATATCTTATACCATTATATAAAAACTACTAACACAACTCTGTGAGTAGCATTGCTACCCCTAAAATAAAATATGTACACCTGAACGAAAAAAAAAAAAAAAAAAAAAAAAAAAAAAAAAAAAAAAAAAAAAAAAGAAAAAAAAATATATATATGAATGTTAAACAAAAAAAAAATAGAAATAAAAAAAATATATGGAAAAAAAATGAAAAAAATAAAATAAAAAAAAGAATAAGAAATAATAAAAATAATAATAAAAAAAAAGACAATAATAATGTTACAAATATTCAGGTAATCTACTAACAATATTTGTAAAAAAAAAAAAAACGATAATATAATGAAAGTACACACAAACACACACACAAAATGCATTTGTAGGTAAAACATTTGCCTGGCCTTTTGGTCTTATCCAGTGCCATCAAATGAGGAAAAAAAAAAAAAAAAAAAAAAAA
>CAJUYH010000226.1:0-78622 GCA_910591685.1 Galerucella tenella | reverse complement strand
GAATTTCAATAAGGAATTGTACGGTCATAAGTAATTTGAGGATTCTGGGATTTTTATATAGTATTCATAAAGCTTCAAATTAGACTTCTTATCAATTAGTTTTTCCATTTAATCCATATTTAATTCTTTACAAGGGCTCAAACTTTGCTTAATATGTGTAATTACCTCATGATTCGTATTTTTTTCAGGTTAGCATTTCAAAGTTTTTATTCGATGAGAACTCTAAGTTCAACATTACTCTACATGATATATTTTTTTCTTAATTTTCAATACATCCATTACCTCAAAATTCTTTGCCAAAAATATTTCGATATTTTGTCAAATCGCTGCCGATAGATTCCCCTTAAGATAGTGAGGTTACATTTTTAAAAACAATGCACCTATCTTAATATAATGTCAATATAGAGTTTCATGTTTCAATAACTCCAAATATTAAGTCTGTTTTAAGGTCGAGCACTATTTATTTAAGGTCATCACAATTACTGCAAGGTATAATAAATTCGTGTTTCCAATAACTCTCTATTATCAATACCATTATCTACCTTATTCACAGTTTTCTGCATAGAAAATGTCATTTTACTGTTATCACCCGATATCCAACCCAGTTGATTAATTTCCTTCGTGGCAGAAAGCCGAGGAAGTAGTTGTTGCTTCTCAGTGTACGGTCTTTGTTCTTTGATTTTTAAGGAGTGTAATAGTATTAAACTATTACTTTTGACATCTAACAATACCATTATTTGTACTTGTACCAATAAAAGTACATATTTTTCCAAAAGCCATAAGACATTAGCCACTGAAACATATTTATTACAGCGGTATGAAATTTAATTTGTAGAAATATATTTATGGTCCCATAAATGTTCGGTAAGAGGTATTTGATCGCACTATTATTATTTGTCTTTACGTTAAGTCCACGTTTGCTTTTTAAATTTAAAACTACTCGTGCAGATCTTTGTGAGCTCTAAAAAACAGATGAATTACACGAAATCGCAGCAAATGTTACTTATTTCCAGTACCTACCAATATAATAACATAATAATGGTAAAGACTAAAGTTTTTGAAATTTTAAATCGGTTTATACACTTGGAAAACTGAGTTGGAAATGTACTGTGGAAGTGATAATACATTTCTACACTCCTCTCCAGTTCCACTCCTAATTTTTCTCCTTCTTTTCCTTTCCTTCGCTAACTGCAAGTACATTTATCAAATTCTTTCTCTCTAGAAGCAATTTCGCTATCAGGAATGTCTATTCGCTGCTTTGCATCTGCTACTTTCAAGTGTCTGGTGCCTTGGAGATAAATATGCGTTAACTTTGGATAAGTGTGCCCGTTGACATCCTTTATATGAACATTGATTTGTGTAGAATCTGTTCCACGTAAGAAGAACCCATTTGAAGTTGCAGTCGTTGCGCGAACTTGTTGTCAAAACCAGCACCATATTGTAAAATTGACATTCATCTCCAAATCATAAGGTGCTTACGATTCTTAGACTATTATCTGTGTTTAATAGTCTATAAGTTTCGATTATTCAATTTTGGCTGCTAGTAGCAGCTCGTAGTGACTGAATTCCGTTCGATCATTACCGGGCGTGACGCCTAGTCTTACCTTCCCCTTGCCTCTCAAGCACATACCGAAAAGTATGAGCTTCAAGCCACGGACATTACTAATTTGACGTTTGTCCGGTTTGACGTTTATTTTAAGGTTAAGATTGTGCCGATTACGATTTAAACCTTACTAAAAATATGTAAATATGCAAAATTACATTATCAACAACATTATAATTGAAAACTGTTCTTCTAACAACACAGGAAATTCATTGGCATTGGCACATGACAAGTGGTTTTGAGGATCCTGAAAAATCGTGTTCGTTCTGCTCAAAAGTCGTGACGACTGAGGCGTCACGCACAAGTGCTTGAAGCCCACACAGCACACCCTCTAGCAGGCTAACTCCTTTACCAAATCTCAGATCTAATATATTAGTATTGAGACCATCCGCCGCGCCAGCCGCGCGCTGCGATAGTATACATGGAGCACAGAACTAAAGAAATTTGTGACATACAAGAAAAGGGTAAATTATCCCTCAGAATATAGCTCAAAAAAGGAGCAAGAAGAAGAATAACTAAAAGAGCGGGAAATATGAAAAAACTAATGCTCGATTTCACCAACCGTCTCGTAAAGTTAGGTAATATCCAAGCCGAATCTAGGAATTTCTAAACGCAATTTACGTTGGACCACGCGCATTTAGAAATTCCTAAATTCGACTTGGATATTACCTAACTTCACGAGACGGTTGGTGAAATCGGGCATAAGGGCGGGATATTTAAATATTAAATATAAGATGGATATCCCTGAATTATTTCAAAGTGCACATATTTTTTCACACTCAAATGACTGTAAAAAATTCCAATATGTACACCAAGAAATAAACAAAATACAGGAGTGTCTTTATCTTAAAATCGACAAACTGGCTATTGTTGTTAACTATTTTTCAAAAAATGAAATAAAATGAATATACAGTGAGATCTATAAGTATAATTCTACGTAATATATAGTTTATAGTTTCATCCTAAAAATAATGTATTATTTACGTTAGAAATCTCAATAATATTTTTGGAAACTTGAAAGAAAACTTCGAAGTTGTTCATCATTTTATATTAAATATAGATATACATGAAATATATATTATAAAAAAATACATACATATAAAAATCTCGAAAAAACAGTTCCACCACGGAGAATTTGAAACTTGAAATCATTGATTATCATAATCCACTCTAAAGATATATAGCTAACATAAACCTTTATTTGAAAGGTAAAATATTGACTGAAAAGTTGACGGGTGATAACCATTTTGTAACTTTCAATAATTGACAGTTCACGTGACGTTCCCTCCGTCCTCCGATTGGGCGATTCTGCAACGTCACGCTACTAATGCGCTCTCAAGCGGCCGGGCACGATATTATAACTTGGATACAAATTGTAGATGAGAGTTAAACTGCTAGAGGGTGTGCTGTGGAAGCCCAAATAAACGAAAGCAACAATAGCGTAACACTTTCACATTTTGTAGGTTAACACAAAATTAGATTATTAAAAATTTATTTATCATTATGTAAAGTTCAAATGAAACATATTCGGGAATTATTTGAAGCTTTTCGAGATAATTACGATACAATAAAATACTCAGTTTCGTTAAAACATTTATACTTCCAATTAACGATTAGCGAGGTTCGTTTGAAACGCCAACGGCATGGAACGGTCGTTACCGATTTTGATTTCTGCGCAAGACAGTTGGCAAGCTTTACGTGGCTTCTTCTTATATGAAACAGAGTCTGTTAATAATACTTTGTCTATTTTTAAAGATTAAATAAATGGGTTTTCACACATTTACAAAGAAATTCATTGGGTTGTTATTGTACTTTAAAAATACGACATGGCAACATCTTCGTAATTGAGCAGAATAAATAAACTTTGACATTGTCTATGTTGGCATAGTATAATACGTCTGTTTACTCTTCTGGTATGTTCATTATTCGAAGCGTGGGGGTCCGTCAGAAGACGGATGCGTCAATGTGTTTGAAAATGTCTATGCTTGTGTTAACGGTGTTTATGTTTTCATTAACAAGAAGGCATAATGACATTCACTAAGAATAACTGAAATAATTATTTGAAATTGCTGAAATTTCAATTACAAACGTTTGCAAAATTTTCCATTCCGGAAAAGTGATGTTATAAATAATTAGTGTGTTTTGCTGTTATACAGCGAATAAATTTAGTGAATTTTTAAAATTTGTTTTCATTGGTGTGTGGAGTGCTTGATAGAAACATGATTGTGTAGGTTGACGCAAAACACGTTATTGCTGCTATTGGACCAGCTTTCTCCTAACTATTTTATGAGACTCTTAATTTTTATTTTACTATATTATTATTTATATTTTTTATTTATTACTCAGGGACTATTTTATTGTGAGGTCAAATTAAAATTTATGAAGACCGACTCTGTTCTTTGGCCTTCGTGTTGAAAGTTGGCACTAAATTATATTACTGCAATGGACTCATAGAAATGTAAAACAAAACAGCCACATCTACTCTTAGATAAGTGTTTTATCTTTTATTCAACTATTAGTATTAGGTTTTTATATAATAAAATATTCAAATTATACAATTATACAGTTATTCCAATTCTTATTTATCCAAATTTCCATTCATTCATCCCGGCAAACTATTTAACTATACTCACAGAACTAAATTCAGTTACGTGGCTATGTGACCTTAATTATAATAGACTATTTATCTAGTGAAAAAAAAGAAGAAATTGATTTTACTTTGTTCTTGGAATATGACTATTATGAAACTTAATAAAACGTTATTCTAACGAATTGATTTTATCAAATGTTCTTTAAGTATTTTATCTAATTGTATCTAAACTAACAATTAAATTCTAATAAACAAACAATTTATACTAAGTACATGAAAAAAAAACTTAAAATTAATATGAACAGTAGGTCGGTAGGGAAAGGCCTGCAGAATATACAGACTGTCAGCTGAGGATCAAATCCGGTATTTTCCTTCTTCAAAACTGTGGACTTTACACAGTCTGTTCGTTGTGGAAAATTTTTTAGTTATATCGACAAAACTATGCCAGATATATCGGTTCGTTTTGTATAAATTATTAATTCAGAGGTAGATGTTCGCTTACCGGCACTTTGTAAGTATTCTTACTTATTTTACTTTTATTAATTATATCACTGACTCCTTATAATTATGTTTATATAATCTTTTGAATATTTTATATAGTTTTTATTAAGATTTTACTTTAAATTTCAATTCAAATTTTTCTACGTCTTTCTTATTCGGAGAAATTTATGCAAGTTGTTGATTTTTTCATTTGTTTTCTAAACAAACTTTCTTTTGTTTTATTTCAATCAATGAAATTCATTTTAAAAGTTTGTTACTAAATTGATATTTCCAATCTTCAAAAATATTGTAAGTTTATTCAAATGAAATTATGTTTTAGTTTCTATATGGTGTTTGTTTCATTTTTATGTTATTGTTTTTATCATTGCAGTGGTCAAAAATTTGTATTTATATCTTTTATAACCTTAAAATTTAGGTTGGAATTTTACACAATTTGCTGGAAGTTGGTACTCTTGTTTTTATCTGTCAATTTATACAGGGTTTATTAAAATTGATTAATAATTTAGACTTATAGTGTTTGCCAAAACTTCTTATGAAGAATGTTATTTATTTTTATTAATATTATCAGTTTTGCATGTTTTAATTTGACTTATTTATTAGTTTATTTTTATTATATTTCTTTTATTGTGATGAATTTATTTAACTAAGTGACCAAATAACAGAGTTGGTCGTATTGCCTTATGATTATTTTTGAATGATTCATTTTGGGTATGTTCATACCATAACAATATGTATGCATTTTGGGGTGACAATCACTGGGACCTAAAAGATATATTGTGTCCCCTCACTTCTACTCAGTTTCTGAGAAGAGTCTCAGAAACTAGTAACTCCTTTAGTCCTATCTCCCGGAGGAATTTTAGGATATCTGCAGGCTTCGATCAACTTAGGTAAATGTTCCTGATTCTGAAGTGCTGTGCAGTTGGAAAGTATGTGGATGTAGGTTTCTTCTCCCATGCCACAAAATCTACAGTCTTCTTCCTCCAATATTTTAGGCTTTTTCAGGTGCCCATTCAGGCGGCTATGTTCCCTTAGAATCCCTGTTAAAACTCTAAGCGCAGCTTTGATTGTATAAGTCATACTAGATCTTTTCAATGGTCGGATCTTCTCTTTTTCTTGGCTTTACCTATTTCTTCTAATATTACATTGAGGCTGATTCCGCAAAAGGATTCAGGCCCCCAGAAAGGTATTCCAGTCCCCCTCCTTGCTAGTTCATCTGCTGTTTCATATCCTTCTATTCCAGTGTGTCCTTGAATCCATAGTAAGGTGACTGTATTGTTCTCGCCTAGTTCATTGAGTTTGTCTAGACATTCCCACACCCTTTTGGAACTGATTACACAAGAGCTTGGTGCTTTAATGGCTGCTTGACTATCCGACATTATGATAATCCTTTATCTTATGTATCATAATATCAATATTGAACTGGGCGCACTTTCTTATAGCGTGGGTTTCCGCTTGAAAGATACTTGGGGTTGTTCCCAAGCTTTCAGAGTGTTTGGTTCCTGACCCGAACACTCCTATCCCAGTTCCTTCTATTGCTTTTGAGCCGTCTGTGAACCATTGAATGGTATTCTTTCCAAGTCTAGCAATGGTATTTGGAACCCATTCCTTCTTGTTGCTTAATTTCGTAACGAACTTCTTTGTTAAGTTATACTTTTTCATCATACCGTCTTGTGGCATCTTGTCTGATTTCTAGGAAGTGAGGAAGTGGCTTTTTTCTTATGATTCCCCCTCTACTTAGTCTGTATCTTGATCTTTCTGCGACACTTTCCACCACCATATGTAGAGGGGTGAGGTTGAGAATCATCGAAGTATGTAACACGCACATGGAGATCATGTAAGTTTAAAATTAAACCACAAAGATTTTCCAAACAAAACCATTGCTCTAAGTGTACCTACATATTGCACAATTTCAACAAAAAGGAAATCGCTAATCGAAAATCCAAAGTATAGTTGAACACGTAGCGTGATAAGAACGGTTATAGAAATTTTTGCGTGCATCGACTTGTTTCCTGCATCCACATGAAATTCTGACGGAAAACGTTAAATCTACTCTGTGTCGATATTCCGACGTTTCTATTGTGGAATTATAGCATCTAACTTCGCAAATCGGTAGTTTTTAAAGACAGGATCGTACTCAGTTGAGGACTCCCCACATCGGCGCTGAACTTTCGCCTCTGCAACCGAAGCGACACGAAATAACGCAAAAAAACCTTTTTCTACAATCACATTGAAAAGTAGGCTTTTTCGCTTGCCATTTACAACGAAAAGTTGACGCTCGCCGAGCGTAAAAAATTGCAAAACGCTCGTTGCCCATAACAACCGATACTGCAAACACAATTGTATTGACAGTGGCAGTGGCAGTGGCAGTGGCAGTGGCAGTGGCAGTGGCAGTGGCAGTGGCAGTGGCAGTGGCAGTGGCAGTGGCAGTGGCAGTGACATCATAGAGCAACCTGGATAGGGAGTGTTTTTGTCTTCTGAAAATCTTTTACAATCGAATAAATCGCTGTTTTGTTAAGTTCCTTATGTTTTAAATAATAAATTAGTGTGATTGCGATGTTACCGTATTAATTGTTTTTTGTGTTTTTGTGCTTAATTGTTGTGCCACGTTCTGAATATTTTGCATACTGGCCGGATGGCCCTGCTAGCTGAGTCCTTTCTAATTGTAGAATAAGAAGAAGTACATTGACAGTATTGACAATAATAATTATACGTTTAAAATTTCTTTTTTATTGGTGAACCATTTTACCTATTCAAAGCACGCCTCAGCGTGTTTAAATGGAACTTTAAGAATCGCGCGTGTTTTAAAGTTACCATGGCAACATCAACAACTCGAGAAACGAAGTCTAAATCTATGGTCTAAATCATGTCTAAATGACAATTTTTTTATTATTGATCTGATAGGAGTACTTAGTTTGTAACGTCAAAACTTTTATTCCAACAATATTTAACAATGTCAAATCTATAAATTAAAATGGAAAGTGCCGTTGGTATTGTTTGAAATATTAATATTTCGATTATTCAAATCTTAGGAAATGGTATTTAAATTAATATATTGACATTCACAGAGCTCAATTAGGTTGAACTTCCATCAAAATACAAATTAATATACAGTGCTTTTCAGATAAAAGTATCCACCTTTAATAACTTTTGTAATACTGGTATTTAGAAAAAATCCAAAAACACGTCAATTTATGTTGGAAGGGGCAAGCATTATGGCTTATTTAAACTTACTGGAAAAGCCACCCCCTCACCCCTAGCAGCATCCCCTTTATTTTTTTAAATTACTTTTCATATTTTTTATGTAAAATTTGGATACTCCTCTTTGAGCTGATTTCAAAAATGTATAATACTTGTAGGTTAAAGTGGTTAGTTTATGAGATAAATAATTTTTCTTTTAAGAGCACAAATTTTACTTATTTTTTACTTTCACCTTATTTGCCTGTACTAAAATGGGTTGTACAACAGTTCAAACTCTTCAATCTTTTTAACTGTGCTATTTATTCTACTTAAAAAATCCAATCAACAAAAAACTTTTTATTAAAGTTTGACATTGTCAACTAGAATTTGTAGTCACTATTGATAGTGTAAGTTGATACATTATTTATTTTGTTTCTCTGAAATGGTTTACTCTTTGCAAGAAAGAATTGAAATTGTAGGTTTATACTACCAAAATAATAATTGTGCAAGAGCTGCTGCTAGAATATTTAACGAATTACATGACGGAAGACATACAACTCATAAGTATGTAATTCAACTGATGGAGAAATTTACCACAACAGGGTCTGTTTGCAATAAAGTGCATAAGCGAGAGGGACTCGTAAATAACGAAGCAATCCAAGTGGCAATTTTGGGGCAAGTCAGCTTAGAGGCTCAACCACCCCAATCGTTGTCAACAATAAGTAGAGCGATCGGTGTTTCATCTTCTACAGTTTTCCGAGTTCTATACATAAATTCAAGTACTACCACCCATACAAAGTTAAGTTGGTGCACGAGTTGAATGAAGATGATTTTGATCGTCGTCTAGAGTTTTGCGAATCAATGACGCAAATTATCAATAACAATCCACAATTGTTGAACAATATTTGCTTTTCTGATGAATGCTCATTTTCATTAAATGGCTTAGTAAGTAGGCATAATTGTGGATATTGGGCTGAAAGTGATCCACATATTATGCGTGAATTCCATACACAACATCTCCAAAAGTTAAACGTTTGGTTTAGTATCCTAGGTGACCACATTGTCGGACCTTTCTTCATCAACGGAAATTTAAATGGTGAATCATATCTTGACTTACTCAGGGAAGGGGTTGACCCACGTATTACAACAATAATAGAAAATGATGATCACCTTTCCGAAGATTTACTGGTATTTCAACAAGACGGAGCTCCCCCACACTATGCTATGCCTGTCCGACAATTTTTAAACGAAACATTCCCCGCTCGTTGGATAGATAGAAGGGGGCAGATGATGGAGTGGCCACCTCTAGGTCACCGGATTTAACACCCCTAGACTTCTTTTTATGGGGGTATTTAAAAACAAAAGTTTATGCTACCCAACCAGAATCTCTGGATGATTTACGAGAGAGGATAGAAAATGAATGTCGACAATTAAATCCAGCCGTATTAAGCAATATCAGAGAGGCATTTCAAAATAGATTATACCATTGTATGGAAGTGAATGGTACTCATTTTGAACACTTATTGTAACTTCATAATAAATAGCACAGTTAAAAAGATTAAAGAGTTTGAACTGTTGTACAACCCATTTTAGTACAGGCAAATAAGGTGAAAGTAAATAATAAGTAAAATTTGTGCTCTTAAAATAAAAATTGTTTATCTCATAAACTAACCACTTCAACCTACAAGTATTATTCATTTTTGAAATCAGCTCAAAGAGGAGTATCCAAATTTTACATAAAAAATATGAAAAGTAATTTAAAAAAATAAAGGAGATGCTGCTAGGGGTAAGGGGGTGGCTTTTTCAGTAAGTTTAAATAAGCCATAATGCTTGCCCCTTCCAACAAAAATTGACGTGTTTTTGGATTTTTCTAAATACCAGTATTACAAAAGTTATTAAAGGTGGATACTTTTATCTGAAAAGCACTGTATGTTTTTCCTTGACAACGCAAGGTATACAATATCACATACAAGTATTCGTGGATAACTGGTCTTTGAAATACTCAAGCAATTAACCCTTGCTTTCGAACAATAATTCCTCACTTTTCGCTCTTAATACATAAATAACTATTTCAATGAAATTCATAATATTCCCCATATCTCTCTCACACTTTGCACACGTCCCTACTCCACACCTCTTTTCAAATGGAATTCGTCTGTTTTTGTTCCTTTGCTACAACCGATGCGAAATCAAAGCGAAGTGGCGAAACGGTAAACATGGAGTTATACTCCATCAAATGGAGCGAAAGAAACATTTTCAATAAAATTTACAATATTCTCCATATCTCCTTCACACTATGCTCTCACCTATTCTACTCTACTCTACTCTACACCTTTGTTTATATGGAATTTGTCTGTTTTTGTTTCTTTGCCGCTCCTAATTTTCCATTTCAAATCAATTCTTTGCATTGCGGCGCGGCATACCTACTTATAAATAATTGTAAAAGAAGGTCTTGGTAAGTTTCTAATGCCGGCTTCCGTGTGATGTTAGATGCAGGTATCAAAATAAACAATGCTTCTAATAACACTCGATGTTTTTTAGTGTAATGCTGATATTGTGTCAATATAATTTCATATAAAATAATCTTTTTGGACAATTTGAATTGTTTTGGTCAGAAAGTAAATGAATCTACGATCAAAAAATTATGATAACTAGTTAATCTAATTAATGATGTAATTCGGACTTCGGGGTTCAATAGATAATTCCCCAAATATTTTTCAAATTCTACTAGCAAAATTGAAAATCAGCGTAATACCGGAAAATATTCCTAAACAGCTCTTTGAAACGAACGGTCCTGTCAAAGTTTTCACTGCATAATCGATAAGGAGTGATTAAAGAAAGTGTATAATTTTGTCCCATGCCACATTCTAAATATAAACAGTAATGGATTTATAAATATACGTTAATACTAAATAAACTTGGCCAAATTGCGTTTCGAAAAGTTTCCAAAGTTCAAATACTTATTATTCCCCTCATGTTCGAAAACCAACAAATAAAAATGTACCTACTTCCACGTAATGCCTTGTCGAGACTTTTCGCATAATACCTATTATTTTTTAAAAGCTAATGACATGAAATGTTGTTAATCACCTCATTACCTTTCTTAATGATATCGTACCTACTATTTCGTATTTTCTGCTTAACTATAGAAAGCATTTTAATGAAAATTATCCACCCACATAATTCTGAATACGTTACTATTATAAAAAAAATGAGAAAAACACTCCCAAAATTATGTAAGCGGGGACTCCTTTATCCCCCTCCCACTATCATTGCCCCTATGTCCACATATTAGCATAAAGACGTCCCTTTTATGAGATTTTCCTCTGTTTTCAATTTTTTTATAAAATTGTCCCCTTCAGAATGATTTGGGGTGGATATAGTTTCCATCAAAATGCTCTGTATAACAAAAAAAAGCAATTGTCATTTTCATAATAGACTCTAGAAAGCTCTTATATAATTTTTTTGCTTTCCGCAAATTTATTGCTCGCAATAACCTGAAATAAACATCAATATAAGAAAACCTCCCAACTCTCATATTTTTGCAAGAATCATATTGGTAGATTTTCCAAGCAAAACACTTAGACATAATTATTCCTATGATGGATAAAGTATTAATATTTCGAGAATTGAGAATGGAATGCGATGTTTATGATGAAAAATTCTTTTGAAATTTACTCAATCTATTCTCAAGGACACATTGCTTAGATATACAGACAAACTCGTCTCATTCTTTGTGAAAAAATGAAAGTAGAGGCATTTTATCTTATTGTCTTATTCAATGGGTTGTTGGTATTTCATTAAAATATATTAGTACATTGATATAAAAATTTTATCAACCGAATATCTCAGGAGTCATTTGGAAATTCAGGATTCCTAAATGTTTGCAGCTTTCACTACAAATACGTCATTTACCTAAACATGAAGGTAGCCACTTTCTGATTATGTTTCATGAACTAATTGCCAGTTACTGTAAGACCACAGAATACACCATCCCAAGAAGAAGCGAAGCTTGTGCTATTTTACAATTCATTTTCGAGTGCGCATGTCTGACAGTCGCCATTTTAAGCCCGTTATCTGTCAATGACATGTGATTTTATTGTTTACCAAAGAATTATGTTAGTAGTAAGCTTTTTGATTATTTACATATTTTTTTGTGTTTTGAACGATAAAATTTGTTTACAGAATTACATTTATTAGTTATATCGCCAAAAACTTGTGCAATTCGTGGCTGTGATTCATGTGATGGATGAATAATTGAAAAATACAGCAAAACTTCGATATCCATGGAGAAAAGTTTACTGTCGCTTCTTTTTTATAACTTCGTTGTCACAGATATCAGTACATTTTCTCTGGGTGTAAAATTTAATTCAGAATCTGGTGAAGTGTAACTTTAAATATATAAATAATAAAAAATTTATATTCAAGCAACAAACTTACTGTAATTTTTTATCATCATTTACTGAAATTCTTTCTATTGTAAACTGATATATTATTATTGTATTGGTTTTTAGACTCACCCTATCCTAACATAGTGCTACATAAAAACATACTTACACATATAATTTCGATAACAATATGGAAAATAAGAATCATTTGGTTAAACAATAGCTTATTATTTCTAATAATGGATGGTACCTACACCAAAAACAGAAGCTAAAACTTATATTTATATATTTTCCACAATATTTGTTAAGCTGTTGAATTAACTTGAACAATTCATAAATTGAGTTGAACAATTAAAACTTTGTCGAAACAAGTCATAAAAATAAACAATTATTATTTGAGATTCTTTGGTTTCACTTTTTTGCGTGTTGTTAACATTTAATTTACATTTTTTGAACAATTTTCTCAGTGTAACTTGATTCGTTATCTGTCAACGTCAGTTTGAAGGTCACGAAATTTTGCCCCCAAAACATCAAAGAATTTACGCCGGCTTTCGTTTCTTGTTTGGCTGGCGTATTCTGTGGTAACACCATTCGAATTTGAAGTTTGAAGAATTGTCAAAGTCTATAAATATTTAAGTGGTTTGTTTGTTTTTGATTACAGTTTATATGAATTTGACGTTTCAATATTATAAAAAAGGGATCATTGTGCTAATATTTTTTAGTTGACTTAAGTTGGTTCTTCTCAACAATTTTCCAAATCAGAATAATGTCAATATTATATAAATCTTGTATTTCTCCAAATGACATTAAAAGCGGCCTTTTAATGACACTTGGCGGGCTTAGAAGTTGTACTTTTAATGCCTAGGCAGAAAAAGTTCGTTGCTAGGCAACCTTCCAAGTAATAATTTAAATAAAACTGGTTATTAAAATTGACAATGACATTAAGAAAACTCAAAATGATGCTGATGATAATAGACTGGTTTCATTGCATTAAAACTACAAACTACAACACGAATTTTTTATTAATTAGATATATTTATGGTTAATTGTGAACAATTATTCAATACAATTGAACTCCGTCCACTTCCCTCCTTTCCAGTGAAATTAACAACTTTAGTATCCACACTTGATACTCCGGTATGTGAGTTTATATACAGTTCTTCATTTTTCCGGTAAAAGGTTAAATTCCACATCTCGCGCCTGGTCTCTTATCTCAGGTGGTGTTAATTGCATCAATTCATCCCCACTTTGCAGTAAATCCATTTCTAACATGACAACTTTCCAAAATTGACAATGACAAAGTGAACAATGAACAAACATATTCAACAAACGTCATCAGCGGTAAACATAGTAACGCAGGGTCCAGTTACCTTTGATAAAATAATTTAGTTATTTGGATATTGATAATGAAACGCAATTTAAATATGAAAAAGTCGATTTTGCGTGGGATTGGAACAGATTTGGAGAAAAAATTATATGTTTCACACGGCAGAAAAGCAGATTTAATGCCCCTATTTTCCACTAATAGCTGTGAAGTTGACAATTATTGCTTCTTCTAGCCAACTGAGAAGTTGAATTTCTCTATTAGTTTTTAATAATTTTTTTATCATTAACCCAGGTCAATAATGGACAAATTGTCTTTAACATATTTGCTGCTTGAAATTACCTACCAAGATAAAGTTAGCCTAGAATTCGCGCTCAACCAAAAATGACTAATGACATAACGAGTACGTTCGTAATACATCGAAAACTGACAGCGTTCTTGCCAGTCAGACAATGGAGTAAACGCTCCTCGTGGTGCGTTTGTAAATAATTTTTAGTTTCTGTCATAAATTTTGCTAGCAGGGGAAAAAATTGTATATATACACCATGATATTGAAGACATTGATAAGCCTCGGTCAATAATAGTAGTCTTCACCACCTTAGTATATGATAAACTATTTGTATTATACTGCAAGAACATAACAGTTACAAAGCCTCGTAAAAAGTTTGCAACTTTTGGCTTAAAATTGTGGTTTGAGGCTGCTAGAAGAAATTATAAACCAAATTACAGCTAGCTACTACTGTTATGAAGATCGATATCAAGACAATAGTATCATACTATTATAACGTCTTGCAAATTTGAAAATTACTTTCTAAAGAGTAAACTATATTACAGGAAACTGTAATAACATCTTATAAAAACATCACGTTTGTCTCGTTTTCGTGATATAAATAAGATCCAACAATACACATCCGCGAACTCTATCAGCATTGTGAAATTATTCAATATGAAGTTTTCAGATGTGTTTATTGCTGATGGTTTAAAGTTTACAAACTTCTCTTTCAAAATAGTTGGCCTGCTTCACATTCCAGTTATAACAAACAATTTTCAATTATTATTCAACCAGAAATGCCTTCAACAATAATTTCACAAGGATATAATGTGTGACTACGTAATATTAGCGTCTCTCTGCTTTCGTTTTTTTGTAAGTTGGTATCTTTAAGTCATCTACAATTTCAAATATTCAATATTTATTGAAAAAAGAAAAGTTTTGTGACATTCATGAATGATTTTTTATTTCGACAAAAAGCTACACTACTTTAACTCCTTAAAACATCTGATATTCTTTACTTTTTGATGATCTATTATTAATGGCGGTATTATTAATGTAAATTTGGAGTTATAACACCCAATTGGTTAATAAATGGGAACAAATGTCTTGGTACATTTTGTCCAATCTTAATAAACAGAGAGAATAACTCGTTTGCAACTATGCGTCTTCATTAATATAATAAGGTTTCATCGCATGGGAATCTATATAGCATTGAACGATATATTTTATGTCAAAACTGTTACCCACGATTTTCCGAAGGAACAATGTATTTGGATAAATAATATAGTTCAGCAGAGAGATGAATTCATTTTATATGCTGAATGAAATTGAAAACAAGCCTAAATAGCAAGTAAATTATTAGTAGATAGACTAGACCACTATGACTACCAGTATAGGGAAAACAATATGTTAGAGAGATACATCAAAGCAATTTGTAAGGAGTCATATGTCACATGTAACGTTACATGACTGGTGCAGCTCACTGGCCCACCTTCATGGCCGTGTGACGTTATCTAGGCTGACCTTATTGTCCAGGATAAGAAACATTCCTTTAACACATACAGAGTGTACCTAGCAAGAATTGGAGTGCATAGAAAAATCCAATAAATCATGACAAGTGACACATAATTTAAAATGCCATACCGTCCAGAATATGAAACAGTCTCCCAACATCTACAGAGTGTAGCAGTAATTATAGTGCAAAGAAAAAGCTAATAAATTATGACAAGTGACATATTGTTGAGAGGGCCAGAACGTCTAGTACACGGAACATTATTTTAAAATATACAGAGCGTAGCGTCACACACAACACAACCTTAAATGTCAATAATAAAATTTATTTCGGTATGAAACATAGTTTGTAATGCCAATGGCATGAAAAGATCATTACGAGGCGATATAGATGAGCAAAATCGATTTTGGTTTCTGCGCAAGACAGTTAGCAAACTTCACGTGGCTTCTTCTTATGTGAAACGTTGTCTAATATATAATAAGTTTTATTTATCACACAGCAACTCTAATTACCCTTACTTTAATGTTAATTTTGTTATATACAGTGTGACCCATTTTGTTTGGAAGCACCCCCGTAAAATCCGCATTTTTCATCTGATTTCATTTAATTATTTTCGTTGGATTCAGTATCAAAAACAGTGTTTTTGGCACAAACTTTCTTAGCTTAATTACTATTTTCAAGGCCCTCTACGTTAATTTTCCTTTGCCAAAAAAGACAAAAATACATTAGGTAATTTTTTCCTCAAATATGACTGTACCACTGGATTGAGAATTATCACAGATGTAAACTACCAAAATTTCATGAAAAAATTTTTATTAACGACAAAGTTATTACAACATGAATTTGGAAAAAGTGGTATTTTCAGTAGTAATACACCTAGGGTCTTGATAATACCGAGATAATTTTGTCATAGAGAATGCTGAAAGCGTGTTGCTTGATAATAGCCCAAGGCCGCAGGCCGAGGGCTATTATCTTTGACATGTTTAACAAAACCACGAGCCGTCAGGCGAATGGTTTTGGATTAAATGTCATGAACAAAATTACCTAAAAGCAACAAACTTGAATACAAGAGAAAAATTTTACCTTAAAAAGTTTTTAATTGAGTGGTATTCGACATGACTATTTCACGAGAAAAAAACTAAAAAATCATATGTTTAAACGTTTTATTTATTGCAAACTTCAATTATACAAAGCCAAAAAAATATTAACATTATGGAAAAAAAATATTTATGTAAAAAGTACAATTATTATAATTGTACGTTGTAGCATTTTTTTGGGGATTGTTTTGCATCATAACCTGTGATGAATTTAAGTTAGAAACTAAGGATTCCTTTTCTTTATTTTTATTTTCTCGAAGGTTCTCTATAAGTTGGAAACGGTGTTCTTCATTTAATTGTAAATATGGTTTCAAAGAATGGGCAGAACAATGTCCTGTAAGTTTAATTACTTCTTGTTCGCCAACTCCTTCTTTTGCTAATGCAGATATTGCAGAAGCTCTATGTAAATGATTGGTTATTTTTATTTTTTTTGTGTCTATACTAATTGATTCTGCCGATATTTTCGTGCACTTTGAAATTGTATTAATTCCCAATGGTGAATTTTTGTACCATATTCCTTTCTCCCAATTTGGATGTACTGTTAAAAATAATCTTGTTAATAGATAAGGATTGGATTCTCTTTTTTCAATAATTTTTAAAAATAAACGAACGGGACACAAATTGTTGTTAACATTATTTCTTACCAGCCACTTACTGCTAGATAAAGCTTTTAATCCTCCTTGTGTCGTTTTGGAAAAGATTGGATTATATTCTACCCTGCCAGTAAAATTACCTTTATTATCATATACTGTATTAAAGTAATTGATATCACAATTAGCAGCTTCATTTCCACGCCATGCTAATTCGAACGAACATAAATGAAAAAACTTTTTTTGTAACCCATCAGGATTATCTTCAGAATAACTTTCTACCATTTCCATTGATTCTTCTTTGGTAAACGCGTTAGAACTTCTTTTTCTGGTTTCAGGTTCAGCCTGAAGCTTTTTACGGGTCCGGTGAACTATAGGGACACACGATTCTTCAACTGATTTTGTGAAAAATCGATAGTACTCACCTATTTTGAAAATTATCTCTTGAAAAATTTGCGGGTTATACACAATTTACAGAGAAAAATCCAATAAAAAATTTTTTTTCTCCACTTGAGCCATCACTTTTTGGTCCGATATTTTATACAAAACACAGTTTAACTGTATCGCACTGTACAGGAGAGTGATCAACAACATGTGTTCTCGCTATCTATGAAAAAAATCCAGTTAGATTCTTCATAATATTTTTTAAATTACCACTTTTATAAATATATATTTGACAGGCAACCAGTTTGGATATAAATAATTTTAATAATAATCGCATACACAGATATGCAACCTACAAAACATAGGACAAAATACAATACTTTGTAGCGTGGTTGCCAGCTGTAATCGACTACTCGACAATCATGCTACATGACTATAAAGATACGAAATTAAATATTGTATCAGACTATATTTTTAGTTAGATTCATTCAAGACAAACCCAAGAACATAAATGAAATTATAAACACATTTTATATATGATGATATCCTTGTATTGCGTATTTGAAGAAGGGGAAACAAATATATAATCATTGTATTCAGCCTTCCCCTCAAAAAATATCCAATACTTTGTAATCCACACCAAGTTATACCAGAAGGGGATGGGAATATTTTAATTGGATTCACCCTTCCCCTTCTAGAATAACTTAATTATTCTAGGGGAAGGGTGAATCCAATTATTATATTCCCTTCCCCTTCTTGAATATCTTGAGGGGAAGGCAAATGCCTCCAGTTATTTGTAATCCACATTAAGTTATTCTAGAAGGGAAAGGGTGTCAAATATATATTTATAAAAGTGGTAATTTAAACAATATTTTGAAGAAACTCACTAAAATGTTGTTATTATTAGCGAGAAAACATGTTGTTCATCATTTTCCCGTTCAGTGTGATACGTTTAAACGGTTGTTTGTATAAAATATTTAGTCCAAAAGTGATGGTTCAAGTGACGAAAAAAAATCTTTTATTGGATTTTTCTCTGTAAATTGTGTATAACCCGCAAATTTTTCGACGGATAATCCTCAAAATAGGTGAGTACTATCGATTTTTCGCAAAATCACTAAGAAATTCGTGTGTCCCTATAGTTCACCGGACCCCTTTTTACGTTTCGTATCCCTGGCCAATCTAGCAAATTTATAGGTAATATTTTTAAATGGATCAATTTTGATGTTAAATTCTAGAAAATATTTTTCTTGAACCATTTGAGCAATCGTATTCCAAAGTGTTTTCACACTAGCTTCAGTATAACCAGTTCCATTTTTTTTTTCATGTTAAAACCATAATCTTCAAGAATTTTTGCTATAACTTGTTCAGAAGTATCCTTTTCTGAAGTATAATTACGTGCGTCCAGAAACATTCTAAACTGTTCCCACGCAGACTTTGTCTTCATTGTATTTCGCGGTATACTTTGCATAATTGTACTCTCTATTTCATTAATTGAATTGAATTATTGAATAATTTTTAGACATTTAAATAAATAAATAAACAACTTAGTTTCCTTAGAAACCACTAACAAAGATTTTATATTGAATTTTATCACAGAGTGATAGAATTTTATACACATAGATTTGATATACTGAACGTCAAAAAATTGCCGCGACAAGACAAAAAATTGCCAGTTCAAAACCTTCAAATTTTGTCAGTTATCAATTTACTCTAGTGAAATGGTCAGTAACATTTTACGTAGAATGTAGAAAATTTTGGAAATGGCAAAATGGTAAACAAAAACAAGGACTTAAACATTTTGCACAGTCAAAATTCCAAGCCGATAACTTAACCCGTCCTGGAGTTATAACTTCTGACAGTAATGTAAAATTGTGCTTAATAATTTCAAGTAGGCTTTGATTTTGAAATTTTATTTATGTCAGTCAGTATCATTTGTATGAAATTTAATAGTAAGTACTAAATGTTCCAAATATTCAACTATTTAACTATTCAAGACTAAGTTGAAATTGTACTTTTTTGTGGTTACAATGACAGAAGTGAACAAGAAGTAATAGAAATAGGTAATCGGAGACATCCAGATCGCCGTATTTGCTGCTTTATGCCTAGTGCACAAAATTAAAAAAAGTATTTATTGAGACTGGAGCAGGGACCCAACGTATTTAAAAAAAATTACAGGCAAGAAATTCTAATGACCGTATTGTCATAGACTACTTTGCCAACAATCCAAATTATTAAGCACAATTTTACATTACTTTCAGAAGCTATAACTCCAGAATGGGTTGAGTTATCGGCTTCGAATTTCCACTGTGCGATATGTTTGAGTCCTAGTTTCTGTTTACCATGTTGCCATTTCAAAAATTTGTCTACATTCTACGTAAAAAAATATTGAAAATACCACTTCATCCAAATTCATGTTGTAATAACTGTCGTTAATAAAAAAAAAAGGTAGAACGTGTCGCGGGACACACGGTAGGAACTTTAGTTCCTTTTAAGCAAAAATTATGTAATACATCTGACGTTATAGATAAACGATTTGCATATTCTTTGGTGGTTGAGTAGTAAGCATACCAGACTCTCACGCAGTAGACCCGGGTTCGATTTCCCGCGAGGAATTTTTTTTTATTGTTAATTTTATTTTTAAATAATCATTCTGCTTGATATTAATAACAACAGGTAGACGTTTGAAATATTTAGCAGAATATTCATTATTATAGATAATGGTACGGTACCCTCCATGAGGGAGTCCGACTGGCAACATCTACTTATAACAGCATCGTATATTTAAAAAAGGAAACCGTAGCATTATACAAATTGGACATTCGTTTACCACAAAATTAGTGGAAACATAAACTTGAATTGTTAAATTTTTAATTTGAAGTTATATTACAGTTTATAGAAATTTTTATTTTCTAGATTTTTTCCTAACTGGGTCGTAGAAAAAATATGCTGCTCGACTCGTGTGGATTGTCCATATCGCACTTGAACGATTGAGCACTCCGCCTACGGCGTCGTGCTCCATCTTCGTCTTCGTGCGATATGGCCATCATATCCACACTAGTTGCACAAACTACAATTTCTTTCAAAATATGCCCTTTTACATTTAAAAACTACCTGCCAAATGTCAAATCAATTTATCCATCCATTTTAAAGTTATCGAATGAAACATTCAAGTTTTCAAAATTTCAACACCCTGTATTTCGAAAAGTAAATGTGCTAGACCCCTTAATCGCGCAAAAAAAATTATGGAAATAATAGTAAAAATTTATCCGAACAAATTCAAGTAGATCACTAGCACTGCGAATACCAGCTTTGCATAGAATTTCAATATAGCATCGGTGGTTCAGTGGTTAGAATGCTTGCATTGTACGCGGGCGGCCCGGGTTCAAATCCGGGTAGGAGCATATTTATTATTATGAATCGCTGCTTCGTAAACGAGAGAGAGAGACTAAGGAGGCACAAGCACGCAAAAGCAAGGCACATAACGAAGAAATGTAACATAACGTTTCGTAACGTAACGCGTAACGGTCAGATCTTTTGCGTCGCGACCCCTGGTCGCTCAAACATAACCTGGCATAAAGAACTAAAGTTCCAAAAATTCTTATAAAATTTTGGTTGTTTACATTTGTGATGATTCTGAAAAAAATTAACATAGAGGGCCTTGAAAATAGTAGTTAGGCTATGAAAATTTGTGCCAAAATACCATTTTTAAAACTGAATATAACTAAAAAAATTAAATCAAAATCGGTTGAGAAATGCGGATTTTACAGGGTTGCTTCCAAATAAAATGAGTCACACTGTAGAATTGTCAATTATCAATTTCCATAGAAATCTTATGTACTTTTAATATCACCGGCTTCCGGAGTATTCCCAATAGAATATTAAAGATGATATTCTCTCATATCCCACATATTCTCTTTATTAAAAGTAAATTCCATTCTAAAAAGCAGGAAAAAAATTAACCCCCGCTGCTAATTTAAGCACTTCAAAATACTTTTTGCTGTCAAATAATAGTCTTGGCTTCAAAATGAGTAAATGGTATTAATAACAAAAAGGGTGATATCCACACAAGTTTGCGTCGGAGTTGTAAAAGAAGTTGTTCTAACTCACATAAAAGTAAAACTTTCGAGCACGAACTCCTCGGAAAGCTGTCGATAGGATTTTGTATTTTGGGTTATATTAAATAGAACATTCTTTTAATTCAAGTTGTATTATCCGAGTTTAATGTCAGCCAGATGTACTTTCCTTCAAAAGAAAAATAAATCTTTAAACTTATCATTGTTGGGTTTGTTTTTATTGGGAATTTAAACGTTTTGATAGCGTTCCAGCTGTCGTTATCATCAGGAATTAGGTATTCTACTTCTATCAATGAGATTGGATAGTTCTCTTTTCAACAAAGGTAACGAAATTTGAACATACGCCGCCAAGTATACAATTTATCTATATTGGGGTGACATTCACTGAGACCTAAAAAGATCTATGGTGCCCCCTTACATCTACTTTACTGAGGAAAGTATCAGGTACTAGTAGCTCCCTATTAGTCTTTTTTTCCTGAGGAATTTAAGTCTTCTATCCTGCAATAGTCTCCTAAGTGTTGTATCCTAGGATTCTGAATTGTGCAATTTGCAAGTATGTAAGTTCTGCTGGATCTTTCCAAATGTCAGATCTTCTCTTTTTTCATCTTTACCCATTTCTTCAAAAATTACATTGGAGCTTCAAAAAGGTTCCGGCCTCCAAAAGAAAAAATACTGGGTGTCTCAGAAGTTTCTGACTCACTTTAACTGCAAAGAACTTGGATCAATTGGGAAATGCTGTTTTTCATGAACTATTTCTTTTTATATGATGTTTTTTCAGTACAAATGTGAAGGGTGCAAATATTGGGACATTCTATATATTTTTATACTATCTGAAAGCCTGACGCTTCCCCTTCACGAAAATGTATGACACTCTAATACGTCCGTTTAAAAAAAGTATACCAATTTTTTTTCAAAGAAGCTACACATTTGTCTGTGCAAAATTTGTCAGTGGTCTACTAGGTAGGATGATGATTGATAACTGTAACTTCTACTCTATCCTCACGATGCAAAAAATTTCTCTGAAACAATCTATTTTTATTGTAATCAATTCAACTCAAAATTATTTAGGTCCATTCATAACCTAAAATTTGCTACCCGCAATAACTACTGACGAAGAAAACTTTCTTTTGTGAAACAAAATTGAAAAATTCTGATTACCACGTACAAATTATAATTTTTCACAAAAAGAAGTGGTCTTAACTTATATATAAAATAATAAAAGAATAGCTCGGGCGTTCATTTATTAATTAACTAACAAAAAAAAACTGGAAGCGTGTCTTCTACAACAAAACACTAAACGTTTTGGGGAAGTGAAAGCTTTTTAAGGCCGAAGAATAGGGAGTGAAAGAAGGTCAGTAAACACGAAAAAATAAGAATCGTATCAGATAATAAAGTGTTTAGGGATTTACGGAAGAAAAAATTTTAATGGAAAACACGTCTTAGTTGAGACATATAATCTTATTAACATCAGTTGAATAGATATTAAAAAAACTGGTTTTGTATTAAAAATAGGCCAGTTTTTCAATAAGAAATAGTATCTTATTTTGAATTGTATAGCTTCAAGTGAATTTGGAGGTGCAGAAGAAGATGGTCGCATGGGCGAGAGCTGATGGTACGAAGGTGACAATTTATACAGATAGGGAAAAGGAAAAGAAGGCCAGGATATTGGAGAATTTAATCAGGAGGAGAAAGGAAGTATTAGGAAGGTTTTAGGAAGATGGAAAGAAAGTGGGTGGATAGACTGAGTCTCGAGAAACAGGGAGGTGGTTATATAGGCAAAGAAGGGGGTTGAGGTGAGGGATTTCTGGGGTAGGTGCAAAGGGTGACAGGAGCTAGGGCGGTGGAAGCGAGAAGGGTAAAAAAACTATTAAGATGGTAGGGATAGACCCGTGAATTGAATGGTGAGGAAGAAAATAGAGTAATGGATTGGGGTATGGGAGAAGAAATGCTGGGAAATGCTGGCTATGTAAGGGCATGGAGCACATGGTCAGAGACTGTCGGCTGGTCTTACTTTGTAGGGTATGTGGGAAAGGGGACAGGAGCCAGAGAAGACAGAATGTAGTAGGGGGAGGAAAGGAGTGGATGAAGACTGAGATGGAAAGATTGGAGGGACCCTCTGAACCCCTAAGAGGATGGATGGAGGATGTTATAGATAAGTCTAGTGGAGAGCATGATTAGGGAAAGAGAAGTACTCGATATGACATGTGAG
The DNA here is from genome assembly GCA_910591685.1 of Galerucella tenella. Taxonomy (NCBI): domain Eukaryota; kingdom Metazoa; phylum Arthropoda; class Insecta; order Coleoptera; family Chrysomelidae; genus Galerucella; species Galerucella tenella. Next base: position 54,902 of record CAJUYH010000226.1, on the reverse strand, counting down.
AGGTATGGGAGAGGATGTGTCCAACACTGTCTGGGTACTGGTTAGGACCTATTCGAACATGAGCTTTCCATCTCGACCCAAAAAAAAACATTTAGGTGAATTTGGGGCAGTTTGGGACATCAATAACAATAATATGCATAAAATAGTTAAGAAATCTCTCCACTTCCCATCAGTACTTGTGCTGTTAATGGTCTCAATCACTACTGCAAAGTGACACATTAACCCCTTCTGAATTTTCTGTGGATTTCATTTTTACTCATCACATTTTTCGGGGCATTGTCTGTGACAATATAAATAATCCGTAATTTATGGGTACATATTTGTGCAATGATAGGCATAATAATTAAGAAATGAAAGAAATATTTTTCATTGTTTTCATCATTATATAATTATGAATAATGATATACAGCACCAGCTACGCGAAATACTCATTTTTTCCTTAAAATAGGCTAAAACTAATCTCAGGAAGGTAACCCAATGCAAATAAACAAACCCTCCATAAACATAACCTGAAATTAATTACCTATCCGTCCCTACTCTAAAAACTGTTGACCCGTTAGCTCTGCTAGCGCCACCAATTTAACAACTTCCGATGGACCCTTTTTATATACAGTTCGTTCTTCTTATATCTAGTCTCCATGGTATGGAGATTTCACTTTGAAGAAAACAACTTTAAAAGGGAATTGAAGTAACGTTTTTTTTTCTTTTATTCCACAGCTGCTATGTATGTTATTTTAACAGTGTCTTAACCTGCATCGTATTGCGCACTGTCTCGCAATTGAAATCCTGGACATTTTCTCTTTTCTACTAAACCCTTTTATCTATCTACATAATTCATGAATGTTAAGCATCTAACAGACATATATTTGTACACGAGATGGCGGTAAGTATGCTAGAAAAATTCGAGGCACGAGTTCTATCGAACAAAATCAGAAATAACGACGCAACGCTACGGCGTATAAGAAGTTAGACTTCTATTCACTTTGGTATTTCCTCAGTGAATTTAGATACTTATCCAACATTGTTGAATGGCTTTATTTTGATCGGAATATCGAAAAACGTTGTTTCCTGGGGGTGGCTGATAACTGTATACAAGTGCTTTAGGCCTTAGAATCTCTTATTATTCCATTAAAGGAGGGGAATCGACCGTAGTTTCATTTACTTCAAAACGTTGGAGTAACTTGCAACTTTCCCACAATCATTTGAAAAGTTTTCAATATCTTGACCAGAATCATCAAGATTGACAATTATTTAGTCATATTTTGAATACCTACTCTCTGTCTTATACCTCATAGGTTTTATAGTAACTCGCCGTAGACTGGGAAATGAGACGGCCAGGCTTCAAAAACGTTCAATTTGAAAAAAAATCCAGTTAGAAATAAATACGTGTCAAATGTCACAAAAGAAAAATTTTGAACTCTTCGTAAATGTGCAGGGTGGATTGTTTCAAGTGGCTCACTCTGTATATTATTTAAATGGGAACTAACACTAGGCATGTATTATAATGCAATCTAAATCGTGCAAAAATTGCGCCCATAAATCACGTCTCAAGGTCATTTGAGATTAGACAATTTCTTGTGCAATATTTAGTTCAAGTTTTGGAACAATTGTATTAAAACTTGTCCACCCTGTCAAATTTTGAGAAAAAATAGAACAGGCACAGATTATGAAGAGAACAGATACGAAAGCTTGACAGAAAACAGTAAACAGAGAGAGATGGGTGGACATACCCAATTAAATGCCCATCGTCTTATGTCGTCTCCGTTCGGGCTGCTTCGCGAAATTTATCAACAGGATTGTCAATTTGCATAATATTTCCTTCAATTTACGATCATGGGTCAAATAATTTATAAGCATTTTTTCAAGTGTGATAGTTATACAGATACAAGTATTCGATAATTACTTGTTTTAAATCAATTTTATTAACGTTAAAAGAATTATACAATTAAAAAGATTATAATGTATAAAAGTTATACCATAAATATATACTTTTTTCACAAACCTTATCCTTGGCAACCATGCACAAGAACGGTGACGGCTAACCTAACCTAACCTAATCAAAACGTCAAAACATGCTCAAAATCACTTGTAATCTGTGCTCAAAATTCATAACTCTATTTTTGTTTGCATCATTGTTTGAAGGTGTTTAATCGGCGATATTAATTGTGTTATTTGACTAATCGATTGTCCGTTGTGGTAATATTAACTATAAAAGTATAGTGGTATAGATTATTATTCTTATACAATGAATAAACATCACGGCGAAGTGTATTGTTCATACAGAGACTGTCCAAATGAATTTTATTCGGAAAGAAAAATGAAGTTCATTCGATTTCCAAGGGATGAGAGTATATAATTTAAAATCCCGGCCTATGATAAAAGAAATTTTAAAGTTTTTAATATCAACTTTGGTGCTACAAATTATTATCAAAATGCATAGGTGTACCTATATTGTATTCCCTTTGATAATAAATAAATTAAGAATTATTTGTACTTTGAAATTTGGTTGATTCTTGTAATTATTTGTGTTTCCTAAAAATGTATTTATTAATTAATCTCCCAAGTGTAATGACTATTTATAACAAATCATAGGAATATACATATAGGTATTTACTAAATATAGGTATTTACTAAATATAGGTATTTACTAAATACGACAAAACCACTTTTCCTAAGATAACGAACGCACTTGCCAACAAGAATATCCCCCAAACTATAAATGGCTGGATATATAACATGCTCTCAAAAAGAGTAATAAAAATCAGTGTAGACGATGTTACCATCAAAGGCTTGGTTGTAAAAGGGTGTCCACAGGGAGGGGTACTTTCACCACTACTGTGGAACATGGTCTTAGACTCCTTGGTCAGCCGCCTCAATGATGGCAACCTCTACACAATAGCTTATGCAGATGATCTAGTCATTCTGCTAACAGGAAGATTTGAGGAGATACTCTGTGCTCTAATGCAAGAGGCCCTCAACATCATAGAACAATGGTGCAAAGACCATTCTCTGTCAATAAATCCAAAGAAGACAGAAATGGTACTCTTCACGAAAAAAAGGAAGCTTGCAAAACATCAAGTGCCAAAGCTCCTAAATCACAGCACACCCTCTAGCAGGCTAACTCCTTTACTAAATCTCAGATCTAATATATTAGTATTGTGACCATCCGCCGCGCCAGCCGCGCGCTGCGATAGTATACATGGAGCACAGAACTAAAGAAATCTGTGACATACAAGAAAAGGGTAAATTATCCCTCAGAATATAGCTCAAAAAAGGAGCAAGAAGAAGAATAACTAAAAGAGCGGGAAATATGAAATAACTAATGCTCGATTTCACCAACCGTCTCGTAAAGTTAGGTAATATCCAAGTCGAATTTAGGAATTTCTAAACGCAATTTACGTTGGACCACGCGCATTTAGAAATTCCTAAATTCGACTTGGATATTACCTAACTTTACGAGACGGTTGGTGAAATCGGGCATAAGGGCGGGATATTCACATGTCACTGTCAAATAACGAAGAAAAATGCAGACAGCTCCTGAAATTTTGTTCCTGTGGAGGACCTGATGATGGAAATCCCATGATTTTATGCGACGTTTGTTACAAATGGTTCCATGCAGCTTGCGTTAACTTGTTGGAGTGGGATATTGAAGAACTTGAAAAGGATGACAACTCTTGGCTATGTAATTCGTGTGCAGAAGTAACAACTCAGACATTAGACGATCCCGCATTAGGTAATCCCGCATCTGAGAATCAATGTCCAGAATGTTTTAGGATTTTCAAAGGACGCAAAGGAGTTAAAATTCATAAGAGAAGATGTCACCCTCAGCTTACCCCTGATACTGATGGAGCCTCGTCGGATCAAAATTTCTCCTTTGAAGAAACGATAATGAATATGAAGTCATCCGTTCGCCTACTCAGAAGGATTCCAAGAGGAGCTAGAGTTACTGTTGCCGATAAACTAGCTCAAATAATCAATCGCTGTACAACAACAAATTCAATTCATGCTTGGGAGGAACTGTTTACTTTCGCATTTTTGGTGCTCAACATACCTCAAAACAAGTCGCAAAAGGAATCTTTAACAGCGATCATAAAGCAGAGAGTCAAGCTTTTGAGTTCTTCAAAACCCGTGCCTACTAATTTGAAACCGGCAAAGTCATCCTTATGGCGACGAATTGAATCTAAGGTAGCTGATGGAGATATTCGTGGAGCAGTCCGTCTCATTTCTTCAGATGATACTCTGGCCCCTAATGATCATCAAACTTTGGAAGCACTTCGTCAGAAACATCCAAAACCTTCACGTCCTCTAACATTCCCGGATCCACCTTGTGATACTGATGAAGCATGTCTAGTAGTCTCCAATGACGATGTTTATAAAGCTATCCTAAGTTTTCCCAATGGTTCTGCTGGAGGTATGGATGGAATTCGACCACAACACCTAAAGGACCTTCTCTTTCGTGCCTTGGGTGAAGCAAGTACCAGACTCTTGACAGCAATTACATCTTTATGTAATCTAATGCTTGCTGGAAAGGTCAATCAGGAAGCTTGCAAATATCTCTACGGGGCTTCCTTATGTGCCCTCAATAAGAAAGACGGAGGAGTCAGGCCCATAGCTGTCGGATGTACATTGAGAAGACTAGTTTCCAAACTTGGTTGCCTGCACATTAAAGCAGTTTTAGGAGAATACTTTCGCCCTAAACAGATGGGATTTGGCATTAACGGTGGATGTGAAGCAATGACACATGCAGCAAGGCTCTACAGGATGACTCCCTCAGACTTCACTAAAGTGATTTTGAAGATAGATGTAAAAAACGCTTCCAATTCTTTGGAGAGAGATACTCTTCTTCAGGCAGTTAAACAGAAAACTCCCCAGCTTTTTCCATACCTATGGCAGTGCTACGCGACTCCATCTCAGCTCCTTTACAACCATGCCCTCATTTCTTCTGAAGTCGGATCTCAACAGGGTGACCCATTGGGACCAATGACCTTCAGTTTGGCAATTCACCCCATTATTGAAACTCTCAATAGTGAACTAAATATTTGGTACCTGGACGATGGATGTTTGGGTGGACCAGCAGACTGCGTTTTGGAAGACTTGAAAAGAATAATTGAACTTTTCAAAAGCATTGGACTTGAACTAAACTTTAACAAATGTGAAATTCACTTTTGTTCATCCAGCCCTTCTGATGATTTGCAGTCTATTTTGAATTCATTTCAAGAAGTTACTCCGGGGATCCGATTAGTACGTGATGAAGATTTGATTTTGTTGGGAGCTCCAATTTTAGAAGACGCTATGCCTGCCATTTTTGAAGCCAAGCTGCACAACTATTACCTAATGTCACAACGTCTGCAAAATTTACAACCCCATGTTGCCCTCTACCTGCTCCGACACTGTTTTGCTTTACCTAAACTCACCTATCTACTAAGAACCACTCCAAGCTGGAAATCTTCTGACATTCTGGATGAATTTGACAGAACTACTGCCCAAAACCTAGAATCAATTTTGAATATCAAACTGGACGAGCGACAAATTACTCAAGCTACCCTTCCTATCAAGTTCGGAGGATTGGGAATTCGCCGTGCCGCAGATTTTGCTATTCCAGCTTTTCTTGCCTCTTCCCATTTCGTTTCTAATCTCGTTGGATCTATTTTACCCCCCTCATTTTGTGATGGTGAGATTAGTTACGTTAAGGAAGCCACGGATTTGTGGAAAACCGCCTGCCCTGATACCGAGTTTCCCGAATGCCCTGGAATCCAAAAAAATTGGGACCTGCCAATGGTCAAAAAACAATTTGATTCTCTGCTGAATCTATCCAGTGTTGATGATGCCAGACTTTTGGCATCGATAGAAAAGGAATCCTCTGCCTGGCTTCATGCTGTTCCTTCATCCAATATAGGAACGTTGTTGGATGGTACTTCTCTCCGGATTGGGATTTCACTTCGCTTAGGAGCCCCTTTGTGCGAAGAACATGTATGTGTTTGTGGAGCCTTAGTTTCGCGTCTTGGTCATCATGGGCTGTCCTGCCCACGTAGCGCCGGAAGACAGCAACGTCATGCAGCATTGAATGAAATAATCAAAAGGGCTCTATCATCTTCAGGAATTCCATCAATTCTAGAACCACCTGGGCTTTCAAGGGATGATGGGAAAAGACCGGATGGTCTGACTTTAATCCCTTGGTCTATGGGCAAAGCTTTGCTCTGGGATGCAACTTGTGTGGACACATTGGCCCCCTCTCACATTGGATCAACTTCGAAAAAGTCTGGATCCGCAGCGAACTCGGCAGAGGATTTCAAACATAGAAGATACAGCTGTCTCATTCCTAATTACCATTTCCTTGCTCTTGGTGTAGAAACCTTAGGTCCTTGGGGCGAAGATGCGAAGGCACTAGTCAAAGAAATAGGAGCTAAGTTGTCATTTTCATCGGGCGAAACTCGTTCGACGTTTTATCTCACCCAACGCATCAGTTTAGCAATTCAGCGCGGAAATGCTGCCTCTGTTCTTGGAACATTGCCTGACACTGTATCCATGGACGAAGTGTTTTATTTATAGTGTTAATATTATTATTATTAACCCATTATATATACTGCTTTGTTATAATACTTGATAACCTGTAACGAACATCCAAAATTGACATTAGTTACATTAATATGTGCAATAATTTAAAAATCACAAAACTTTATTTAAATAAAAACTTTACTTGTTGTTGAAAATATAAGATGGATATCCCTGAATTATTTCAAAGTGCACATATTTTTTCAAACTCAAATGACTGTAAAAAATTCCAATATGTACACCAAGAAATAAACAAAATACAGGAGTGTCTTTATCTTAAATTCGACAAACTGGCTAAATGAAATAAGATGAATATACAGTGAGATCTATAAGTATAATTCTACGTATTATAGTTTATAGTTACATCCTAAAAATAATGTATTATTTACGTTAGAAAACTCAATAATATTTTTGGAAACTTGAAAGAAAACTTCGAAGTTGTTCATCATTTTATATTAAATATATATATACATAAAATATATATTATAAATAAATACATACATATAAAAATCTCGGAAAAATAGTTCCACCACGGAGAATTTGAAACTTGAAATCATTGACTATCATAATCCACTCTAAAGATATATAGCTACCATAAACCTTTATTTAAAAGGTAAAATATTGATTTAATAATAGAGAGCGGATATTTTAATCGGAAGCACAGGCGAAACAAATAAACACAACCAAACACAACTGAAAAGTTGACGGGTGATAACCATTTTGTAACTTTCAATAATTGACAGTTCACGTGACGTTCCCTCCGTCCTCCGATTGGGCGATTCTGCAACGTCTCGCTACTAATGCGCTCTCAAGCGACCGGGCACGATATTATAACTTGAATACAAATTGTAGATGAGAGTTAAACTGCTAGAGGGTGTGCTGTGTCCTAAATACCGAACTTAAGTTCTCATCAGAGGTGAAATATCTAGGTGTCACATTTGACAGTAAGTTAACATGGAACTCTCATCTAGAAAACAAAGTAAAAAAAGCATACATCTCTTATGAACAGTGTCGCAGAACCATCGGCCGTACCTGGGGAATGTCACCCAGGGTTACTGCCTGGATCTACACTGCCATCATCAGACCTATGCTAACGTACGGCGCGATTGCCTGGGGAGTTAAAGCAAACCAGCTGACAGTCGTCCGTAAACTGGATCAAATTCAAAGAACAGCATGCCTCAACACAACAGGAGGCATGAGAACCACACCAACCAGAGCGATGGAGGTGATCCTTGGTCTCACTCCCCTTGACATACACATCAGGGAGGTTATTTTGATGACCATGACACGCTTACGCTCTACCGGTATACAACCTGACGTAGGATCTGGTAGATTGAGACGTAACCTATGGCGTGAGGCACTCAATGAGGTCCCACTGCTGCAGGCAAATACGGACGCAATCTCACCACAATATGCCTTCCACAGGCCCTACAAGGTAATCATCAAATATAACACACAAGACACATCAGAAGAAGGCGCACTCCGCATCTTCACGGATGGCTCTAAAACGAATATGGGCTCAGGATGTGGAATTTACTCCAGATCTCTGAACCTAAACATCAAATGGGCGATGGGCCGTAATGTCAGCGTTGCTCAAACAGAGCTCACTGCTATCTACATCGCCGCAAAAGAGATTACCAAAAGAAACACAGGTAATAAAATTCACATCCTCACGGATAGTAGACAAGCACTACTAGCCCTGAACAGACCACGTATCACATTAGGCCTAGTACTAGAGTGTCACCTGTCCCTGATCGAAGCCTGTAGCAACAACGAAGTCACTCTAGGCTGGATCAAGGGGCACAGTAAATCGAAAGGTAACCACATTGCCGACTCACTAGCCAGGAAAGCAGCCTCCCAAAAACTCTTGGGACCCGGCACTTTCATTGGTCTGTCGGCGTCGGCTATGATTGACCTAATAAAGGAACACTCCCTTGATAAGTTTAAGGGTAGATGGGACGATGCAGAAGGTTGCAGGCTTGCCAAGGAACTGCTGCAGTACCCGGACAGCAAAGTAGCCAAAAAATACGTGACTATGAACAGACAGAACCCTTGGGACAGCCACGGGTATTCTGACCGGTCACTGCCACCTACGAAAACACCTCTACAGACTGGGTCTGTCTGACACTTCACTCTGTAGAGGATGTGAACAGGAAGATGAGACTGTCGAACACATTCTTTGTGAATGTCCGACACTCTCTCAATTTAGGTTTTCCGTATTCGGCGAGTACAGGCTAGCACAAGCCAACATGAGGGAGCTTACTTCTGGCGACGTTATCGCCTACTTCAAACAAGTAGGCTGGATGACGAGCCAGAATGAAGTCTGAACCTCGGAAGGATGCACAATGGGCCAATTGTGGCCTAAGTGCCGTGGGGGTCACCCACCCTTCAAATTATTACAGATACAGATAGATACTAAATAAATAAATATATATTCGATTATGATTATTGTTTTAATTCACGGCGCAGTTTTGAAGATTTAGTGGAAACTTCCAAAAAAACTAGATCCGGCACTAGAAATTGTTATTGTCCCCGAGTCAACAGTGCAATTTGGTAAGAAATTCAGAAAATATTTTAAACTGGCAAGGTCGCGGCCATACCGAGTTAACGGTCCAAGGTCATTGACGACGGAGCTGAAAATCGTTTGATCTTTTACCTGGATTCGTATCTGTTCTCTTTATAATCTGTGCCCCATGTCCTATTTTCTCAACAATTTGATTTATTGTATTTCACGTTAGAAATGTTCTATGAAAATGTAGTATGAATGTCAATAATCTTGATAATTTGTGGTTATGTATTAAAGTGGTTGAAAAATATGTGAATAAACTGGAGATTGGAATGTTAATTGAGGGAATCCCAAAATATGTTTTTTTTACAATGAAAACACAAAGATTACAATAACAAATACTTAAGAAGGTTAGCCGTAGAATCTGTAGATGGCAAAGCTAGGCATCATTAAACCGATTCATTAACCACTTATTTTGCCAAATCTCATTCTCCTCGGTTTTAAAGTTAATATTTAAAATTTTCCGCTTCCATAACTAACGATATTTTTAAATTTGAAAAGTTTATATTTATTTTATTATCAAATCAGATCACTGCGCAGAACCTTGAACTAAATATTGTTCAATAAATTGGAATAGTCTAAAATAACTTAAAACAGTTGGCCAATATTCCACACAAGAAATCTATTACAAATATTGTTCCAAGACTTGGACCAAATATTGCACGAAAAATTGTCTAATCTTAATAAGTGTCACAAAAACATTGTTTTAAACACGTCGTAAATGTCACAAAACTATACGATTTCACCTGCTTCAGGATGGATTGTTTTAAGTGATCCACTTTGTATATTTGACAAGTAGCAAACATCAGGCGCATATTATTATACTGCCAATCTAAATCGTGCAAAAATTGCGCCTAGAAATGAACAATATTTTCCCATACTATGAAGATAGATATGAATATAAAAAATTCAAAAAATGACAAAAAATCATCCCTATTGTATAACAATTTCCCAGAACTTCAAAAATTAATTACGGCTAGTCTAGAATTGATTACGTTAAAGCATACACTCAAATGTAAATTGACAAGAGTCTTTATTACATTAATCCTACAAATTACGTCTTGGGTAATCGATTTCAAGAACACTTCGAAAAATCAATGCTGCGTCACTGATATTTAATCAAGTATATGGGGCTTTAAATGAGAATTTTAAGCTGTCGAGGTAATTTCTATAAATATTTATAAGGGCGGAGTTTTAGGACAATTTGGATTGTAGGTGAGTTATTTCCGAAAATCAGATGACACAGGCTCGGGATAAATTAGTTTGCCGTAAAAGACCATTTGAATTTAGATTTGGTCATAAAACACAAACAAAAATTAAGCAATTTAGCGCTGGATGTTTTCAAAAACGTTCGAAAGTGCCTGGAAATTGATTAATGTTAAAAGCGATTACAAACACTGAATTTCCTACAAATAAAATGATCCACAAAGGTTAAGGAAGTTCATAGATTCGGATATTAGGTCTTAACAAATTACGATAACGCCATTTTTACCATCTGTCACTTGATGACTTTGAAGTTTCACTTGAATTTTTAAATTGAACGTCAGTGTGTGTCGAAGTTATTTTTATATTTTCCTATTTTTCTGGTTTATTCGGTAGGCGAAAAATAGTTATGTGTCACACATGCAGGAAGCGCTTTAGCAGCACTTAAATATCAGCTACGCTACACTTGCTCATGCATTTAAAGCACCTTCTAAACAGGCAATATTTTTAGTGCAATATGTGGCTGCAATATTGGCAACTATAGCCCAGCCAGCATGACAACATTTCAATTGTAGCACATGGCTCTGTCATATATATCTCGGCAATATTGCTTGCAGCACTATGGCCCATTAATGAAAATAATCTGTTTCGTAGACGGGCTACACAACCATGCAAAAATGGCTGACGAAATAAGAGAAGATTGTGGATTCGACCTGCGTGAAACTTTAGATTACCTAAGTTTGGAGATAAGTCTTGATAACAAGTTAAAAGTACCATTTCACTAGTTTACCGCCAGCAACACCGGTTTTCTTCTTTTTCACCTCATTCTTTGCATAAGTTCTCAAGCTTCCAAATTTTTTGAAGGCCTCATCACTTGATATACCAATTTCTTCGGAGATAACTGCCCTTCCATCTTTTTTAGCAATTCTGTCTTTATAAATTCCAGTTTCCACATTCTATAACTCAGGATGTAAATCTATTTCCTTAATAAACTCAATGATCTTTTCATTTGACCAAGTATTATATTAGTATTTTATATACTATAACCTCCAAAATTTCTTGTTATAGACCTTAGTGAATAAATATTTGTGAACTCATCTTTTGTGGAGATATTCTATAATAAAATTTCAGTATATTTTTACATCTCGAGCAATAGTGGAATAAATATTGAAATAATTACCACACCGATGTAAATTGTCATATTTTTCATCCAATAGTGGCATATTATAATCGAGTTTAACCTAAGAAAATACAACAAAACAACCATCTAGTTACGTTCAGTTATCGCGAGAGCATTAAGAACAGAAAATGCTCAGTGTATTGTATCATTCCATTTCATTACTAAACAAAACCCGTAAGCAAATAACTCATTTTGATATTAAAAATGTTCTTGGGTAGGAAATACACGTATATGCACGATGCAGATAGTTTTCTGCAATGGAACAATTATTTTTCCCGCCATATTTTTTTGGTCTTTCCTCCTGGGAGACAATGACAATTATGCTGCTGTGAACGTTCGCTGTATATATATCTTTCTCGTTAGGGTTTTTGTTCCTCACCTACTTTTTTTATTACGGAAAACTCGGGAAAACTTTCTTTTCCATCTAGGCGGGTGAAGGCGGCGTTCGGGTTAGTTTCGTTTTGACCCGCGTAAGTTGTTTAAAAGTATTTTATTTCTTTGAATGGACAGTCGTAGCAAGAAACTATTGCTGTTATCTATTTTTTTTCAAACAAAAAATGAGTCGTAAAACTCACTCTCATTGGATTGGAGCGATATCTGTATATTTGCATATTTTTGAAATCCTCCTAATGAACCGATTCCAACAAACTAAATAATGTATGGTCAATTATGAATTATACAGGTTGACATTTTAAAATTAATAATTCATTACACTTGAAATATTGGTACTTTTTCAAATTAGCTAAATATGGATTTATCAAAAATATAAACTAACTAATTTATTGGACGTATTTAAACAAAACCTGCTACGCCCATGAATTTTATCATAAATATCCAAATATTGCCTAAAAACGCCAATAAGTAGACCAAATCGGTGAATAATGTGGATTGTTTTAAATCAGTAAATAATGTGGATTGTTTTCTATTCTGTCAGTTGTTGATGTGTTGACAGTTTATACTGAAAAAGTAAAATCTTTGTCAAACACTCTTTCCTTGTCTACATAACAATGAAATATTTAACTGAGACTCGCCGAATTGGGATTTTAATGATGATCGGGTACGGGGATAACTGCAGAAGTCAAGTTGAAGTGGCAAACTTATTTAATCACAGGTATCCCGAATTGCCTAATATTTCACAAAGTACTGTGTCTAAAATTCATGCACAATTCAGAGAACTTGGACATGTCAAACCATTGAAAAGAAAACCACACTTAGTTAAAGATGATGTGAAAGTGGATATTTTGTTATGTATCGAAGAGAATCCAACTTCAAGTACACGTCAAATTGCCCGTGAAAATAAAGTTAGTCATACAACTGTTCTAAGATGTCTTCATGAAGAAAAAACTTCATCCCTACAAATTAAATTTTGTGCAGGAGTTAACAGAAGACGATCCAGATCGTAGAATGGATTTCTGCGAAAGATTGATGAATAACCTGAACAGAAATGAGATAGTTCTTGGAACAATTCTTTTTTCTGACGAATCAACATTCACATTGAATGGAGAGGTAAACCGACAGAACTGTGGACACATACTCAGTACCTTCAAAAGGTGAACGTTTGGGCCGGTATCATAGGCGACCATATTATTGGTCCAATATTTATAGATGGAAATTTAACAGCTGAAAAATATTTGAATATGCTTAGAAATGAAGTTATTCCTGCGTTGGCAAACTTATATCCCAACGCAATAGATCCTAGCTTACCGAATGAAAATTTTTGGTTCCAGTAAGACGGGGCAACGCCCCATTATGCTGTGCTGAAAGAACTTATTTAGATGAAATCTTCCCCAATAAATGGATATTACGAAGAGGTACTATTGAGTGGCCAGCTAGATCGCCAGACCTTACGCCGTTAGATTTTTTTTCTGTGGGGTTATCTCAAGAACAAAGTATATGCAACACAACCAACTAGCATTGTAGACCCCGAAGACAGGATAACTACAGAAATACGGAATATTTCACCTCAAACTTTGAACAAAGTTGAGGAGGAGTTCTATAGGAGACTGTGCTATTGCAACAACTAGGTGGAGAACATTTTGAGCATTTATTTCAATGTATTAAAATCAAATACATCAGGTATTTTATGTATGTGTTTAATAACTGTAAAAATAAAAATTCCACCCTGTATAATTCATAATTGACCATACATTATTTCGTTTGTTGGAACTGTGTATAACTTTTTATTTATTTCCTCCCTATTAAGTTCCATATTTCTATTTTCTTGGAGGATTTTTGTTGGTTCCCCATTATTCTTGTTTATTCAAATTCGACTACTTCTCTCGAGTATAGTTTATTGTTGATCTCCATTTTGGAAGATCTATAAATATCTTAGTATAAGAGGAAAATTCTACTCGAAACCACTACAACAACAAAAAAAGGTGGCGGATAAAAAATATTAGGAAAAAATTCTCCAAACGACTCGATCCCATTTCACCTTTCAACTTAGTTTGTAGAAAACTGGGAATCCAAAAGGAAAACTTGAACGTATTGAAAATGTTCTGGAGAAGTTTTGAATGCGTACATATATACTGATTTTCCTTGAATTTTTCCTTTTAAAGATCACGAATTGTCAAAGATAAGTGACTGCTTTCCCTCATTATTCAGTTGGTAGAAAACCTACAATTTTCACATGATACAGTGTGGCCCATTTATGATAAAAAGAACTCTATTTTCAATTGATATCATTTGCTATATGTCAGGAACGTTGTTTCGGATTTTATTTTGAACTTAAAAGCAACTTTTCAATGTATTAATTTTGAGAATGAAAAATTGACTGGTGCAGACTTTTTTATTGAAAATTTCAATACCAAAAAAAACTTGCTTGGTGATATGTGAAAATAGAACTGTAGCAGATTGGCGTCAGTCAAAATAGCGCTAGGCTAAAACAGCGGCGGACAAAAATAGCGTCGGACAAAATAGCACTCGACAAAATAGCACTGCGACTAAATAACGCCGGTTGAAATATCCTTAGAAAATTAACTATTAAATTATGGGAAACTATAGTAATTTTTTCCAGTGTAAATGTAAATGATAATATAATGAAAATGTAAAAATTATGAGCATTGCATGAAACCGCCTTTGATAATGATATCCTAGTTTTCTATACTTTGATCTGTGTCCGTTGGTCGGGAAGCGATATGTGTTGAATTATGATGAAAAATATTTATTGACGTTTTTATTTGTTTTTCGTTCCTTATTTTCCGATATTTCTATAGACAGTTACACTTTGATCTCTGTCAGCTCGTCGGGAAGCGATGTTGAATTGACTTATAGAAACTATTGTTATGACTATTTTATTTATAAGAAAAACATCTTATTCCCAATTATGCTAATTTAGCACTATAGTCTTTTTTCATGAATGAGATGGTAGTAAAATAATAAAGCATGGTTATTTTTTTTTCGGCGCTATTTTGCCCAGCGCTATTTTGTCCTGCGATGTTTTTTTCCTGCGCTATTCTGTCCGCCGCTAATTTTGTCCAGCGCTATTTTGGACGGCGATATTCTGCTACAGAGCTGTGAAAAATTGTTTCACTGTATACATAGGATTCTTAAAGTTCAACATCACAAAAGTATCTCTAGTTTTTTCAAATGGAACCAATATTTTTTCACCTTTAAAATCTACGTCCAAAATTTAAAGGTAATGTTCACTTTCATATACCAAACACGTAGTTTATAGATATTGACTTGTCGTGACAGAACTCTTTTCTACATCCAAGCAAAACAAGTTTTTCACTACTAGCTGTGAAGTTTACGATTATTGCTTCTTCTAGCCAAACAAAGCTGAATTTCCCTATTAGTGGTTAATAGTTTTCTATTATCAACCTGGGTCAATGAGCAGTGTGAATAAATATTCAGTAAATGCTAAAACTTACATTTTCCTAGCAAATACTTAGCTTGCAGTGAATAAAAATAAGTAGTAGCTTTTACTAAAAATGCAATTAGCAAAAGCGAAAGTTTTTAGCATTGTCTAAAAATGGTGTGAATGAAAGTAAGCAATTACTAACAATATTAAGGAGAAGCTTACATTTTTGCAAGCTTGTTAGACCCTGGCTTAAAAATTTAGTATTGTTAAACAGTTGGGTAGAAATGGCTGCATTTATGAATATAAGATCTGTAAAATTTTATCCCGAAAGAAAAGAAAGTCGTGCCGAAGAATACCACGGTCTGTATAGATTCAGTGAAGAAAATGTTGAGTGGATAGCTAACCATTTTTTGGAGCCAAAAGTGGAGACTAGGGGTGGTGTATTAAGTTCAAAAAAAAACAAATGCAAATATTTTTGCGATTTCTAAGTGATCCTGGATTTCAAATAGGGATCGGAAAAGAAGAAGGAGCTCATAGAACAACAATATGTAAAACGATATGTGACGTTTCACCAAAAATAGTTGAAGAGGCAGGAATTTGGATTAAATTTGCTACAGAAAACTCGACTGACCAGGCAATCAACGAACTGGCACAGTTGTATAGATTTGAAATGAATCACTACTCATTTTGAACGTAAACCGTTAGCACTCGTTAACACTTATGCTGCCAGGGATAATTTTCTAGAATTTCTAAACAGGCCATGTCAGCCGTTGGCAACTGACGGACGTTTACTTATATCGTTGTTTTCACTCAACGCTTATATGGACCATGTCAGTCATTTTAAGCCGCGGAGCGACCTTCCGATTAAACCCGTGTCTCAGATCGGCCGCCACTACTGATGCTAGAAAATCATAGGTGGCTCAAATGGTAGGGCCGTCGTCAGTCGTTTTTGACTGACATGGCAGCATAAGTGTTAATGATACTGGTTTAAAATGTGCTCGATATTCGCCTTTGTCGACTTGCATTTGCAAAATTTGTCCATACACATACAGTCTATTGAATTCCACGGCCGACTGATTGGTTATAAAAATTTAAATATAGGCCTTATCTGTATAAAAACATTTTTTTATGATTTACCAAATAAGAACTTTGAGTAAATGCTTAAAATATCTAGCTTTTGCTAGTAAGTAGAAGCAAAAGGTTATTCACTTCAATTTAAGCAAATGCTATTAGCAAAAGCTAAATCTACCTAGTAAAAGCTAAAGCTTATACTTCATACTAAAAGCAAAAGCTAAGTTTTTATTCACTCGGGCCAATGATTGACAAATTCAAATATTTTGAGAATTCAGGGATAGTAGTTCAACAAAAACATGTGCAACATAATTTTGTATACCCAGGAGATTGTCTTTAACATATTTTCTGCTTGAAATTATACCTGTCAAGATAAAGTTATTTGAATAAAAATGACATTACTTTGAAATTCGCGCTCAACCAAAAATGACTGATGACATAACGGGTACGTTAATATCGAAAACTGACAGTGTACTTGTCAGTCAGACGACGGGGTAAACGCTTCTCGTGGTGCGTTTGTGAAATATTTTTATTTTTGTCTTAAATTTGGCTAGTAGTGGAAAAAATTGGGCTTACACCATGGTGGTGAAAACATTTATGAACCTCGCACCTTACGAAATAATTTTGGTGCTTGGTCAATAATGATAGTCTTCACCACCTTGGTGTATAATATACTATTTTTTAACTCACACATCAGTTCTTCCCAATCATTTTTTTTTTTTTGTTTGCTTATGACCAGGGAGAGACTCCATTAGCCGAATATGTATCCCAAACATTTATCTTTTTTAAAAACAATTCTCCACTAACTTTAAAATCTGCCACTTTTATTTCAAGCTTCATTAAATTTTCTGATTGACAGAAATCACAAAATAGAGGTTAAAACAATAGCAATAATAGGTACTGAAATTTTTCAAAATACCCATGGGACTATCCGAATCGGAATTGTATAATTTCTAACACACGTTCAATATGGACTCTACTACATTTTTAGGTAAAATGACAATTGAAAATTAAAAGCTTGGTGACTATATATCTGTCATTCAATTGGAAAATTCAATTTTGAACAACCATCTCGTAAAAATTAATTTTAAATTAATATTTGGAAAACGTCCAACTAACGCTAGCAAGTTCAATTACAATTTTGATTAAAAATAATTTTTCTTCTTGTCACTCGTTTCACCCCGTTTTTTTAACTTCCTTACTCTCTTACTCCATAAATTGCATGTCCCTGCCTCAGTTTGACCTCAATTCTAATTGACTACTTTAGTGAAATAAAAACTTGAATTATAAACTACAAAAAATTAGTGTAGATTTTTTATTGCTAATTGAAGTATGGTTGAAATAATACCATTCTTGGAGTGCGTCATCGTTTGTGACTTATATCCAGGTTTTCGGCATGTCGTTTATTTTATTTGCAATTTTTACATAATAGCTAACCTCAAATTTGATAAATAAAATCATCAGGATCGTATCAAGCCAAATTCGAAGAGGCTATGGAATTGATAATTACTAGCTTCTTTTTCTAACTGAAAATCCCTGAGAACTTTCAAAATGCTTATGGTTTTTCCGTGTGCCTAGGCATATTTTTGTATTATTTGAATAAAAAAAAACAATAAGATTAATATTCACTTCTCATAAATAATAATTGACCGTAAGCAACAAACAACAGACCTGACGAGAACAGTCAGTGGGACATAAGATACATAAGACGTAAGATACATTGCCGCTACGAAAGGTGAGTCTGCATCCTATTTGAATGCGTAATTTCTCCCGATTGATAGGTCGCGTTTGCTGGTACTCTAAACATCAATAATCAAATTTTTTACGTCAAAGTTTAGGGTTAACGTTTGTAATAAATTTAAGCGGTTCGTCATTGTGATATTTTGATTAGGATTAATCACAGACCTGCCTTTTTCCCTATTTCTTCCAACGTGATGTGTTGGAAGGACATAAACACGCAAAGAACTGTCATGATAAAAAAAATCGGGTCCCAATGGCTGGACGAGTTTTTTCAGACCATGATGAGCCGCATAAGTCCACCACATACCTACAGGCCAAATAGACTAAAATGAAGCCAAAACATTTGAGAATCTATTCCAATATAGTTTACATTGATTCGGTGAGACAGTATATTAACCACCGAGGCCAGAAGCAAAATTTGGTATGGTGCCTTACATAGACCTACCACGGCCCAGAAATATTTTGATGTCAAAAAATGGTGGGCTCTTTACACCCACCACGGCACTTTACGTGTTAAAAATCGATGACGCACACCAAGAAGGGTATTATTTCAATCATAACACATTTCATTTTAGCACCGTTTCCACCTCATACTGCTTTTTAAATGACAATTTCAAATCATTAAAAAAATGATGACTTTTACTTTTTCTTAAATAAGTTTATTTAAATCGAACTTCGACAGAATGATAATTATTGTTAATTGGGATCAAGATTTTTAATAAAACGTCGAGAAATTTCCCAATTAAGTAATATCATACCATAAAGTTTTCACATCAGTTAATCCGCTAATCTGAATTGAAAAGATCGCTCAGAACAAATTACGATAACACTTTTGAAAGTCGAACTTTCAGTATAATTAAACTTGTTATCCAAATATTTTCCTAATTGGAAACTGATTAACGATTATATTTTACTGAATGATACACTGAAAAAAAAGCTATTACTTTGAAAAGTTCGCAATCACAGGAAGTAGAACTAACTCCTTGCCCACTCCACAACCCACTATTCTTGCGCCACCACTAACGTTCAAGTTATCTTCGTATTTGCTGTCTATTAATACTCTTAATCAAATGTGCTCCCACTCAAAGAGTTCAGACAAGTAGAGCAAGAAAAATAATGTAGACTCAGTGGAAAAGAAGTATCTACAACTCCTACGATAGAAGACTTACCTAAACTAAAGCTTGCGGGCTTTCCAAAATTTCTTCGGGATATAGTCAAAAGCGCTCTTATCGTGCGGAAGACACAGAGGTTACCAAAATGTGAGACTACAAATATACCCGGGATAAATAATGATGGTCGATGTTTACTGCACACTTGTTGACGAATTTCCACTTTTTCAGTCATTCTCGAAATAATCTATCAGATGAAGTACCATTTTTTGCTTGAGGATGCAAACAACCGGAAAATTGCTTCTTATTGTTACTGTCACTTTGAATTGTCAAAGTGACATAACTGACATTTAAATAAAAACTTCGCTGGTGAAAGACTTTTTAGAATCGCTGAAAACTAAATACATTACCTTTTTCCTCCCGTCAAAATTGCATAAGTCTGTCTTATTCATCTTACGGATTTTATTTGGAAGTGTATTTGGATGATTGAACGCAATGAAAGAAAACAAAAACAGTGAGTATGTCTTTGTTGAATCGTATGGCTCGCATGATAAGACTGCATTTGACTATATCAGGGGTGAGTTCGAGAACGTCACACTGGTTGAAATTTTGCACTTGATTGGTGGGGGTAAAGGGCGATCGTAGTGCGACGCTGCATTGAATGAGTTATCGAACGGATTTACCTTCTTGTGGTTGTTAACTATAACCAAACCTTTTTGAATATTGTTCAACTTTTAAGTTAATAATATGGACAAAGAATACACCACTGGTGTATTTTTTGGTATGGATAAGAAACGTGTCGCATTGATTGCGCTTACGTTGGGAAAACAGTTGCTTGAAGGGATAGCCTAGGTCTAATGGGTCTAACAATAATAAATCTGGCACCAAGAGTTTTAAACAGAAAAATTTCAAAAACCCTTTAGGCACGCCAATCTATATACCACAAATAAGCTTCATAATATTTTAAATTTGAATGGGAGAAGGAAATTAATTCATTTTTATATTAAAAACTTAATAAACATTCGGTCATACATACCATTGTCTTTCTTTTTATAGACAATGTACATACCAATCTAAATTCTAACCACAAAATATTCAAACCAAACTGACAGGTGCGATTTCTAACCGAGTCGGGACTGGTGTAATTTGAGCGACGCTCGAGTGTCGCTCTAAGGAGTTCTCGGACTGTGAGGGAGTACACAACAAGAAGACCCTCAAGAGTTCTCGGACACAAAAATAAGTGAATTTCATACTAGTGAGATGTTCTCGAACCTAGCCCTCTACCTAACTATTGAGTAGAACAAAGGAAGCACACCAGAAATTTAAGGTCTCAGTATAGGAAGTTTTTCGAAGGTATAGTCTTTTTTCTACAACTAATTGTGGCTTGTGCCACAATGAGGTTCCACTGCTGCAGGCAAATACGGTCGCAATATGCCTCCTATAGGCACTACCAGGTAATCATTAAATATAACACAAATAGAATAAGGCGTAATCCGCATCTTCACGGATGGCTTTAAAAACAATATGGGCTCAGGATGTGGAATTTACTCCAGATCTCTGAATCTAAACATTAAATGGGCGATGGGCTGTAATGTCAGCGTTGCTCAAACACAGCTCACTGCTATCTACATCGCCGCAAAAAATATTACCAAAAGAAACACCACTGGTAATAAAATTCACATCCTGACGGATAGTAAACAAGCACTACTAGCCCTGAACAGACCACGTATTACATCAGGCCTAGTACTGGAGTGTCACCTGTTCCTGATCGGAGCCTGTAGCAACAACGAAGTCACTCTAGGCTGGATCAAGGGCAACAGTAAATCGGAAGGTAGCCAAATTGCCGACTCACTAACCAGGAAAGCAGCCTCCCAAAAACTCTTGGGACCTGGCACTTTCATTGGTCTGTCGGCGTCAGCTATGATTGACCTAATAAAGGATGAACACTCCCTTGAAAAGTTTAATGGTGGATGGGACGATGCAGGAAGTTGCAGGCTTGTCAAGGAACTGCTGCAGTATCCGGACAGGAAAGAAGCCAAAAAATACGTTGCTATGAACAGACGGAGCCTTCGGTCAGCCACGGGTGCTCTGACGCCTCTACTGACTGGGTCTGTCTGACACTCCACATTGTAGAGGATGTGAACAGGAAGATGGGACTGTCGAACACATTGTTTTTGGGAATGTCCGACACTCTCTCAATTTGAGTTTTCTGTATTTGGTGAGTACAGGCTAACACAAGCCAGCATTGAGGAGCTTTCTTCCGGCGACGTTATCGCCTACTTCAAACAAGTAGGCTGGATGACGAGCCTAGAAGGAAGTCTGAACCTTAGAACGATGCAGAATGGGCCAATTGTGGCCTAAGTGCTTCACATTCTTACAGATACAGAGATACAGGGGGTCTTTTTTCTACAAAAAAAGACAGCCAAAACTAATTGTTCGGTGAAACGTCCGAATAAAGAAAAAAAACAAATTTAAATTCAGTTTCTAAATTGTTATTTTAACCGGCGGCATTTTGTAATTAGATTTATTTTTAAATAACAGTTTCTCTTTCAAAATTAAACTTCTATTCGGTTAAAAAAGTCCCTGTCGAGTTCCGTTTCTCCACAAACAAGTCGAAAGAAGCTGGAATCGTTAGAAGATTTCATACTTTTAGAATTTATAACCTTTTGTACTGGTCCCTAGGGACCTTCCTCTCCTATTTCTCTGTAATATATGCAAAATATATGATAAGCTTCGGAATATCCATTAGAATATTTATTTTCCAGAAGTTTCATAACAACCGAACAACCAATAAATATATCGATAGGTGTAAAATCACGGAGCACGATATAAAAAAAAAGAAAATTTTCATATTTTCGTATATAAGTTTGGAGAATATGTTACGAACTCTCACTATCCACCATATTGTATCAGAAATTACCCAAACCCAAACGATCTTTATAAAAATTGGTCAACATATTTTGTAGACCAATTTATCTGACAAAATTATACTTTTCAATATTATATTATTAAAATTAAAATAAATTAAATTAAAATTAAGGTTATTAAAATTATATTTTGTAGACCAATATATCTGAAAAAAAATATACTTTGATATTTTCAATATTTTTTTCTACGTTTCTTGTGGTATCACTTTTGGTTTGATTTCAATGGGTTTGGACAACAATATTTTTTATCTTTTTATTTTCCACGTTTCGGTTCAGCAGTCGATAGGGGACGATAAGGCTAACAGCTACAAGTTATTAGCAAAACGGCAGATTTTTTTTTCATGAGTGCCTTAAAGTATGTAGATTAATATGAAAAAAAGTTTACCAGTCTATCGATTTCCCAAATTAGAAAAAAAAAATCAAAAAACCTTTTGTTTTCGAAATTTCCCAATATTTCGCGCTGGGAGGAAGGTGGAGGAAAATGAAAAATACCACCGTGTAGGGAAAGTGTTTTGCAACAAAAAAGGTTTCTTGCGTTTCTTTCGTCCGAGCAATGGTTTGTCTGGAAAAAATTCGGTAAACTAAGTATGTGTTCCGCATCCGCGCGACTCTATTTTCTGAAGCGCGGCGGAGTACATTATAAACTATTGTACAGTTATAATGTAGATATAAAAATAATTGTAATACGGCATTTTGAAGGAGAAAGTGTCGGCTTTAAGATGGCATTTTTTTGACATAGCACTTGTTCATTTTTAGCAAATTACTCATATATAATATAAATATTAT
Source organism: Galerucella tenella (assembly GCA_910591685.1). Taxonomy (NCBI): domain Eukaryota; kingdom Metazoa; phylum Arthropoda; class Insecta; order Coleoptera; family Chrysomelidae; genus Galerucella; species Galerucella tenella. The sequence goes on along the minus strand of CAJUYH010000226.1, from coordinate 31,966 downwards.
TTATATTTTTATATATATTTTAATAAAAAACCAAGTATCTCAATAAAAAATATATTATATAATAAGCTGACATTGAAACAATTTTTCGAAGGATGGAAACTGTTATTTTGGAGGTCTGTCCTATAGATAAAACTTACGGATAATTAATTTTTCATAATTAGGAAATACGACACTTCTCATTATTTTGTAAATTTTAGGAATCTTGAATTTACAAGAGAACATATATATTAAATACTGTAACTTTGATAAAACTGGAGTAATTTTAATGGGGTTTGCATAGAAATGTTGGGGAAACTTTTAAGATCAAGGGTATATGTTTACAAAATCAATTAATTCACATTTATTTTTGGATTCAATGATTTTATGTAGGTATTATAAGCGAAAATAGCAGTTTTTATAGATTCGGGTAGAAATCTTTTTTATTTTTTCAATATAAAATTTGATACTCATGTAATATAAAGATTAATATTCAACGAACAAAATGTATATATGAAAATGTATAAAAGATGATTAATATATAATTTTAAGATACAATTTTTTCATACCTTTCTCCAATAAAAATATGTAAAAATTAATTTGTCACTTTTTATTCATTACTTACAACCTTAACTCTTACCAAAGACTGAAAAAAAATACTGATTGAATATTTGTATTTTTTTTCCGCCGTGCTGCAGAGTCGCGCGGATGCGGAACACATACTTAGTTTACCGAATTTTTTACGGACAAACCACTGATTGGACGAATAAAACGCAGGAGACCTTTTTTATTGCAGAACACTTTCCCTACACGTTGGTATTTTTTATTCTTCTCCACCTTCCTCCCAGCGTGAAATATTGAAAAATTGCGAAAATCGATAGACTGGTAAACTTTTTTTTACATCAATCTACATACTTCAAGGTACTTATAAAAAAAATCCGCTGTATTGCTAATTACTTGTACTTTCGGTCTAAAATGACCCATACCGACTGGCCTATCAAAAATCATTCCTCCAACGTTCTACTGTTGTATCTTCATGTGTATTTATTTATTTGGGGTGCCGTTCACTGAGACCTAAAAGATCTATTGCGCATTCATACTTCTACGTAGTAGTAGCTCCTTTAGTCCTATTTCCCGTAGGAGTTTTAGGATATCTGCAGACTTCAACTTCTGTAAATGTTCCTCTTCTATTCAGTAACCTCCCAGGTGCTGTGCTCTAGGATTCTGAAGTGCTGTGCAGTTGAAAATTATGTGGATGGAGTTCTAGTTTGACTTATGCATTCATTTGATCTCAACAGGTTGTATCGCCCAGAAGAGTATTTGATTGTATAAGCCCTACTAGAATTTTCCAATGGTCAGATCTTCTCTTTTTCTTAGCTTCACTTATTTCTTCCAATATAATAGTGGGGCTGATTCCGCAAAAGGGTTTCGGCCCCCAAAAGGGTATTTCAGTGCCCCTCTTTGCTAGTTCATCTGCTATTTCATTTCCTTCTATTCCAGTGTGTCCTGGAATCCATAGTAAGGTGACTATATTGTTTTCGCCTAGTTTATTGAGTTTGGCTAGGCATTCCCACGCCATTTTAGAACTGTTTACACAAGAGCTCAGTGCTTTGATGGCTGCGTATCTTTGGTTAAGTGAAACGCTTTGAAAAACGATAAAATATCAAATGAGTCTATATACTGAGGTCTTGTCTAGGAAGTCCATAAGCCAAAATGTCAAAAAATGCTAAATCGTCATTTGAAGTATCATTATAATCAATAATCATATATTCTTCCATATTCATGTTTTTTCATAATAATTCAATTAAATTACAGAAAATATAGTACACCCTTTCGACTTTGGAACTTATTCTTAAATGTCATTTCTATTCTTCGATCTGATTTGAGGTTAAGCCGCACCTTGAGCTGAAAAATTCTTCTGCTTTAGGTAAGTAGAACTTAAAATATCTATGCTTCACTTATTTCAGTGCCGCAACAGAAAAATTGCCACTCATGAATTCAATCCTGGCCCAAAACTTAAGCAGAAGTGATGCATCAATATTTTGCCTAAGCCAAATAGTGACCTTTCTTGTTATTGACTCAATATACAGATTCTGCGAATAATTATGTTCCGTATCGTCATTCTTTGAGTGAAAGAGAGAAAGCTATAGAACAACAGAGAGACAATAATGCCGCAGTCCCCTCTCCGGGAAGTGTATCGAGACAAGAGTCTAGTGTGGTGGTTGTTTATAGAGTGTAAGTACTTTGTTCTCTCTTGGACATATGGAATTTCATGTATAATTGCTCACTTTTGCTCCTATGTCATGAAATTTTCGAAAAAACACATTTTCAACTTCAAAAGAGTCATCATTCCAAGACATATTTCTCAGAACTATTAATTGTCCACTACACATTTTTAAATTGGAAGGTAAGAACAATACCATTATTTGTAATTGTACCAATGAAAGTATTTATTTTCCCAAAAACCTTAAGATATCAGCCACTTAAGCAAATTCATTCCAGCGATGTGAAATTCAATTTTTGGGAAACCTATGGTCATTAAAATGTTCGGCAAGAGATATTTGATCACAGCATGATTGAATGCACTTTATTTGTCTTTACGTTAAGCCCACGTTTGCTTTTCAAATTTAAAATTACTCGTGCAGATCTCTGTGAGCTCTTAAAAACACATGAATTACACGGAATTGCAGCAAATATACTTCTTTTGAGTACCTACCAAGTAAATATAATAGCATAATAAAGGTCTAGACCAAACTTTTGAACTTAGAACATTTTTAAATCGGTTTTTACACTTGAAAAACTGAGTGGAAAATGTTTAAATTAACTGCATGTGGATTTATCAAATTTCTTTTCACTTTTATATCAATTTTATTATAGCAAAACGTAGCACCTTCAACTTTAAACCTAAACACTCACTTTTTTTCAGCGAAACATTTGCTATTTTGGAGCTAAATTCTCTTCAATCTTGGAGCTAAAAGTACCGGTTACTTTGAAACTAAGTACACGCTACTCTTGGAGCTCAACAAACGTTGCTACACTCTACAGCTGAGTAGAGCATCTACTATCAACAATTTATCTTCCGCACCCTGTAGGTATACGTCTCCTAACAAATACAAAACTCTGTGTATGTTTGAATAACATTACAATTGAGCTCAATCATCATTTTACTCGTTCCATCCAAACACGTCATTTATTTATTACTACCAAACATCATAACAGTAAATTTATCAATTTTTTTTTAATGATGATAATAATCTGTATTTTGATAAATTAGTAGGCATCCAATATATATTCCAAAATATGTATGCCTGTTTGTACCTATGTTTAATATTCGTAATAAATCATGTCGAAACGAATCGACTATTGATCCTTTGAATTTTTAATGAAGCCTAATCGATTTATAATGTTTTGTGAGCTGCACAAAGGATAATATGACTGATCAGTAAGATATTAGATTGTTTACTGTGCTCAAGCTTTGTACAATTGCTGGGGATTTTTTGTATTGTCAAGAAGGTGAAGCTTCTTTGCAAACCTTTTAATATTCTCCTCAAAAGTTCATGCCTTTGGTAATTAATCGATTTATAATGTTTTGTGAACTGTACAAAGCATAATATGACTGATCAGTAAGATATTATATTGTTTACTGTGTGCTTAGGCTTTGTACAATAGGGTACAAGCATAAACTTTGCTCATGGTGGGAATTGACGCTTTATCAGGTCTCCTAACAACTTGCATACCTATTTTTTTTTAAATATAAACTTTACTTTTAAAACGACTTTAAAAATCATAAAATTTGAAAGTCCGCCAAAACGCGCTTTACGTCATAAAGATGGCTGCCCCATGGTCTGACGTCATTTGTTTACGTTCTTATTCGTGTATCACGCTCTGAGTTCTTGTCACCTTATTTGTTGCTGAAAGTTTTAAAAATGGATAGGGCCGAAAAAAACTTTGTATTCCAAGTATTGCATTGTTCCAGTGTGTAAATCAACGTCTATTAAAACTCCAGACAAAATATTTGTTACTTTACCTGGTGGCGCAAGCAAAAATACACTTAAAAGTACCTACTTATATGCTGGTAATTTTTATTCTTCAATAGTTTGAGGTTATGTACCTATATGTCTGGGAATCAACCATAAAAACATCATTTTTTACGACCACACATCGAAATATGGTTGGTATAAATTATATAAATAAAACATAGTTTAAATCGTACTTTCGATAATGCTTTAACTCCTCTTATTTTCTATGCATTGAAGCAGCTGTTTGACTTCATGGATTCAAGCAGCATAAATGAGTCTACTTTGGGCAAGTTATCAGTTTGTGCTTTTACAAAAGCTTCGCTAGCTATATCTTTACTCACAAAATATGGAAGAATCGTCACTGAACACTCAACTAGTAAATAAAATATATTCTTCCAAAAGTTTTGAAATATCCTCGGAAATATCGGATATTTATGTCCACTTTCTACTTTACGTTGACTTTTATAACTGAAAAAAGCACACACAAACACGTAATGGTCTCAAACAAACATATAAATGTTATTTTTACGTCTATGAAGCAATTAATAGTTGATTAAAATACAATATAAACACACAACTACAAATAACCTAATGCAATACCGGCCATATTGACATAAGTAAACAAAAGAGATATGACATCACAGGTATCATCGGTAGCGTTCGGAAATCCTCGGGTTGTGGTCGGAAAGTGCATTGAAATTTGAATTTTATTTTAAAATTTGGGAGTAATTTCCAATGGAAACTGGTTTATTTCCTATTATTAGTAATTTTTGATATCATATTTACTATTATAAATTAATATCCAAGCAAAATATGAAATATGCGTGTACTTTATTGCTTGGGAGTTTTTGTATTGTCAAGAAGGTGAAGCTCCTTTGAAAACCTTCAATTATTCTTATCAAAACTTTGTGCCTTCTGTTATATGGATGATTCTTTGGAATTATCAGATGCTGTATTAATTTTGTAGGGTTTGCAATTTTAATTTTCAGTTTTAAGCAAAACCAACTTCGTTAACCTTTTGTGTAGTTTAATTTGAAGATTTTTACAAAAGATTTTTACAAAGGTTTCTCGCTTTGAAAATATTTTCTCGCTGAATGAATTCTGGAAGTATACATTGTTTCACAGGTTAACCGATAATCTATTGATAACACCTTAATAAATATTTAATTTTTAGACCGCTTTGTTCAAAGCTGTACCTAAATTAAATTCATAAAGTTGATAAATCAATCGAAAAATAGTAAGAAAATTTTCGCTCAATAAGTTTGTTGTCTCAAGAAAGCCTTGCCGAGCTGTTTTTTTATTTTCGGCAATGAAGAATCACATAATTTGACAATTTTTCCTTGCTATAATTGAAAAAATGGTCTGAAATGATGATAAGTAAAGTCAAATTACCTATTTATGCAATAGTACATTATGTTCGCCCTTTAAAATGTAAATACATCACCCTGTACTTATTCTTGCACAATTAGACAATTTTCAAATCGCCGAAGCACTCATTTAGAATCAAATATCAATTAATACTCATATTAAGTTGCATACTGAAAGGCTCCGATCAATTTCGAACATACTATTGCATGGCTGAGCAGCGTTGTTTTGTTATACGAAAATTGGGACGATCATCATTTCGCTCTGTTTTACCGAGATACAATTCCAAACGGGAATTGCGGATTATACTCTACGACGTACTACATGTTCACAGTTTTTTTTAGGTATGCACATTCAGAATATACAGAGAGTTGACTCGGTAATTCATGTATGTGTATTTGGGTCATTCAATGAGACCTAAAAGATGTATTGTGCCCCCTCACTTGTTCTTAGTTCCCGTAGAAAGTCTCAGATACTAGTAGCTCGTTAAGTCCTATTTCCATGAGGAATTTCAGGATATCTGCATGCTTCAACTCATATAAATGTCCCTCTTCTATGCAATCCTAGGTGTTGTGCCATAGGATTCTAAATTGCAGTGAAATTGGCTGCATGCAAAGAAGGTTACAACTTTTTGACGCACTAGTTACAAGCACAATGTCCAATTGTATTTCTGTTTGGGCACTTCGTTATGCTGATATTCTTAAGCAAGTCCAAGCTCAATTTTTAAAACGTATCTCTATGTATCCAGTGTCAACACCCAGCTATATATCAACGAACATTAACAAGACAAGAAGGATCACTCTAAGCTCCTCCCCTCGTTATGCCTATCTCGCTCGAATATCGGATGCTACTGTGTATAGAGCACCGTAAGTCTCCTACGCGCGATATGCATAAACAGGTTGTCCGTCGTAGGGATATGTAAAGAAATATACCAGTTGTCTTTTTGAGTAAGCGAATTTTCCTTAAGAAATGAAATAAACATTTACGTACTTAGTGTTTTGTGTTTGGTTCTGTAAACAGAATAATGGAAAGGTAACATACGTGGAAAAATGTATAAACAATACTATGCACTTTATAAATGGCTGGAAAATTACTATTACCTCTGCTCTGTCTTTATGGGAAACCTCAAAATGCAGGAATTATTCATTCCTTTTAACAAGGAACCTTAATCACGATTGCATTTAAAATTTTTTTGGTATGGTAAGAAATTGTTGCGGAAACTCGAGAAATCCAACCCCAATTCAATTTTGTAGGGCATTCAAGAAATTATTCTCTCTAATATATTTTAATGAGGTTGAAGGTGCCAATTGTATTGAAGATATCAATTCAGTTTTGCTCAATGTAACTCCTGATATGCTGGAAGAATATAAAAATATCGATGTACCTACCTATATTGACAAATAATAGCTTTTTAACAGTTTTCACATGCGACTATAGGAATCTTTCAAGTACGGATGGCAATGCTATAGTTTACATTTCTGGCTATCTATTAAGGAAATGTTTGCTGCAACACTTTTGTGGTGCTTGCACTAAGTATAATGATGAAAAGACATTACCAAAAGAAGCGGCGGAGCATAAAGCATATTTGACTTCTAAAAACTATGGAGGTCTGAATGTAGCTCCTAGTAATATTGTAGTACGTTAAACAACTAGAAATAATCTTTGTTGAACATTTTAATAAAATTAGTTGTCACGAGAACGTTGGAGCGACCCTAAGAAAATTATATGAAAATTTACTGTTTACTCATCCTTGTAAAGAGTTTCCTCATACATATTTTTTAAACCTATATATTAGGCTGCGGATTTACTTAACAATTAAATTTGCGAACCGGGATATAAAAAATAGATATTCTTCGAAACGAAGCATGAAACCTAACATGAAATTAAATATCTTAAAACTTCTTAGAAAACCGGCATATTCAATATGAAAGACTTTCAAAATTCATAGATTTCAACTCAATCGGTTAAACGCCTTTGGTTTTGGATGGTTCGTGTATCGATTCTCACAATTTTCGAATCGCGATAATTATTTTTCCCAGTACCCGTATTTTACTGTTAGGTAAGTTGGTACTCTTTGATGGCCTCGGATTTAAAACAACCTGTAATGACCTGTATACATTTTATATTAGAAAACCCATTCAAGTTGGCATTTGCAAACATTTAATTGTTAATTTTTATACCTACTAGTCTCATCTGTGGCTTACTACATTATTACTTTTCGATGTAACTTTCATTTTTCCCTTCATTTTTGCTACCAGTTCTTATTATAATTATGTTTAGATTCACCAATTAAATATACTGACGATATTCCCTTTTTTATTTTAATTCCCAGAAAGCGGAATAGGTTACAATAACAATTATTGCTAGATGTTTTTAAATCTCCCTGGTAAGTGAAAGTTTATTCGTTTTAATCGCTAGCGGTTTGCATAAACCTCGTATAAGCACGAGCACGTGCACGGCTCCAGGAATTTGTCGAAATCGTCGGCGCGCTTGTGTAAGCTGGACATGAAAGTTCCGACGGAGAGTTACCCTTCTTGTCTTGTCAATGTTCGTTGTATATATTCAGAGTAAAGTGCGGTAGAAGCAAAATTTTATATAACATATTTAAATGGACGTTAAACTGGTTAACGAAAATTCTTATGATGGATGACTTCCGTTACCCCAAATTGTGCTTCTTCCGTCAATTGCATCTGATGGAATGTGATAGCAAGTACAACTGGGAAGCTCAGGTAAAAGCTTTGTTAACTTTCATTGATACCAATCTCACTTGAAATAATCTCTCCCTTTGCTTTTAACAGATTAATAGAAAATCTCTCTTACTTAAATTTAAAAATAAACTTCTAGAATTAGATATTTCTTTTTGCCAACAGTCATACTTACTTCCCATATATAAACATTCAACAGTATCTGCATCACGACAAAAATATCTGTGCCTAAAAATGTCCATTCAAATTACAAGGCCTTAAAGGCTGTACCTATCAGATAAACACTCATGAAATCTGCACTATTTGTAACCAAAAGAAGTAAGAAACGATTAAGCACATACTTTTTGATTGTCCAATATATTGTTGCATGAAACAATCCACCTTAAATTATCTAGCCGACATCAATGTTGCAGCTGATTCACTGAATAATATAACAATAAATTTAGGTGAAGCAATTTCTAGCTATATTTGGAATGTTCTAAAACTCATAGCCCTTATTATAAATGAATAACTAATATTTATTTTATCATTGTAAATAGGTTTATACATGCTGTTACCCTTTCCATAAAATTGTAAAGATTTTAAAAGGAAATAAACTATCTATCTATTTATCTATCTTCTCAAGTATGTGGATGGAGGAAATACTACAAAATCTACATACATTCTTCTTCCTCCACTTTTTTGAGTGCTTGCAGGTGCCCATTGAGTCGACAATGTCCCGTTAGGATCCCTGTTAAAACTCTTAGTGCAATTTCACTTTGACTCATGCATTAAATTGATCTACAACATGTGTAAATAGTAAGTGTTTATTGCACGCTACGTGAAATGAGAAAAGTTAAATAAAACAGAACGATGGAGCATAAACATGTTAAAGTTTCATCAAACACTGGCCTATGCATCGAAAGATAGAAAATATTACTTTTGAGGTAACACATGAATAAGGCAAGAGAAAACTAAACTAAAGGGAATAAAAATATTGGAAAATATATTTCATTCGCACTCACTACTGTATATGACGGTAGGTGATGCTCAACCAAGCCCGAAAAATAAAATGCAAAACCATTTTCGCATTTTCTCTAGCAATAAATTTATTTTCTGAATACAAACAACTGAGGATGTGGCGTTAAAATTTTTTTTATCGCCCAGCCGCATTTTTAATGTATAAATCAAAAGTGACGACATGAGGATCTCTATTCTTCCCTTCCCGAAACCTTTAGTCAGTGAGCAAAATACAGTCTTGCGTTTTAGTCATTCTGGAATTGTCTATTACGATACAATCAATTTAATGAAGTGCTTCCATCAGTATCCTGTAGGAAGAATAAAAATGAAGAGTTAATTAAACCACGGAGTTGCATTATCAAAAATTGAATTTTTGCTTGAAGGGAACAAACTTTTTGTTGGATCTTAAGCTTTAGAAACTTCCGACTGTTCAAAAAGTTTAAAACAAACTTCAACATCTTTGTTATGGCCTGTCAATCAGTATGAATGAATCAACTTCTTTAAGTAAATCTTTAATTTTGTTTATTTTCAGTGACGTTGTACATAAAGGATTGAAAATCAATTTAAAGTAGGTCATTCTATGTCAAATCGGCCAATAGTTGGAATCTATCCCTTTTTGTTGAAATGATTTTTTTGAGAAGTTTCCGTTCTTCAAAAAATTTCATGCATATCCCAAAAGGAGAATGGAGTTTTTTTATTATTTAATGTAATGCTGGCAATAATGTGTAACGTTGGGCGCTAGTTATCCAAGTAACACAATAAGCATCGAAGTAGATTTAAAATCGACTTTTGTGTCACTCTTGAAGCTAATAGGCAATTAAAATCGTCCACTAAAGCTTCTACATGTAGCATTCATTACGTAATCGCTGCCTAAAGGGAGCGCGCGGTTTGGACTTAAAGTAGATTTGAAATCTTATTAGCAATTCAACCTGTAGGCCTGAATAGCCATAAATTGGCACCAAAAAAGCATTTTATTAGATTTCATTGCCAACATTGGATGCCAGTGTGATATAAAGTAGCAGTCGCTTAGTCCAGATATGGCTTTCAACGCTTTGAATTATCATGCGCAGTTAAACATTGCTCGTGAGAATGTAATGAAGTTTTGTTTTGAATATATATTAGATTGATATTGGAAATTTATGCCAACAGTTTTGTATGTGTTCACAAAAACAAACATCGTCAACTGTGATGGCAGATCTTTCCTTCAATATATATTATGACAATTATTATTGTTTTTGAAACTGGAAAATATGTTAATGAAATACTTCCTGAAAACAGAGGCGCCAGTGATAACTGTGAGCAAAATATACTTTATAAATTAAATATTTCATTTTGAATTACGGTGGTGTCATGTTCAATTTTGATACCTATCAATGAATTATATACATCCAATTGAAATTGAAGTTTTTTATAGTATTTTTAGTTGGATTGATTGATAATATTATATGTGATGGATTAAATTGATTTATCTCTCGCAGATTTTCTGAACTTTGTATCCCAGTTTGAAAACAAATAATGTTCTGAACCAGATTATTCGCATATTCTATATATAAAAATAGTATCATATACCTATCAATATATAAATATAAAAACTATGGCAACATTGCTCATTATCGTGAGCAAACGGTTCGGCAATGTCTTTATTGTATTCAATAAGCATTTTTCCATGCCAATTTATGGAATTAAAAACTAGATAGCTGTTTGTATAGCTTTGTGAAAGCTTTCAGAATTATAAAGTTGAAGGAAAAGAAGATTATTGTGAGGTTATGTTTTGAGTAATAGATTGTTTTATAGGTCATATTTTATAATTATTTCGTAATAAAAAATGAACACCTTTAAAGTTATTGAGACCTTAGAAAGTGGAGAGAACATTTTGTGTGCTGCTCCTGAGGCATGGGATGGGAACAACAGCAACAACAAATTTTCCAACAGGACGTAGTGGTATTAGCCTATTAAGAAAGAGTCCTACGACAAGGCCAATAGAGAGGTGGTCCAAGAACCAGGAAGGTGGTCTTCTGTGTCGTTGTAACTTTTAGCTGAGTTACTACTTTCATGTACACGCCTGTAGTACGCACCTTTTCGTCCAAATTTCCGTAGTTTTGTAATTTTCCATTAATTTTTATTCCAATCTTTTTCTCCATGTTCTATAATGATTTCTGGAAAATCATGAAATCTTTCAACTGAATTCAGATTCACAATCACATTAAGGTTAACAATACTGTGGTTTTTTTGGAAATAATTTCCATTTAAAGTCCAAATTAATTCTTATACAAAACTTATCGTATTGCTTATAAATTGCACTAATTGAAGCACTTGAAGGCATTTCATGACCACACTAAATTCCAATTTGGCTATTCATTTTTTTGGTATTTTTGAAAGTCATCATCTCCATTTTTGGCTACTTTTCATGACTTACTAGCAATCATTGCTACTTGGTTGCAATATTTAGTCTTAAACAAGATAAGACGTCTTTTAAGGAAGGCTGAAATTATTCTATAAAATAATGCTTAGAATATGCTGAACTCCATCATTTTTTCTGAATTATATGCTTCAATCTAGCATTATTTGCTTGGTAAATGAAATGTGTTACTTGGGTAGTGACCACTTAAATAAGGGTAGATGGAGAAGTTGAACTGGAGGTATCATAGTCCTTAGGGGTGTATTCTGTAGGTATATTTGGAAGGCATCCTTGAAGTGCATTGGGGTATTCTTGAGAGGTACCTTTGGAGTTTTTTTGAGGTATCCTTGAAGCTGTGTCTTCAACAGTAATTTAGGGAGAAAGATCAAAAAAGATCAGGAAATATGAGCAATCATAAAAGTCATAAATGCCTTAAAGATAGTCGATACCGACGAGAACCTTTGCTCGTATCGGCCAGATGAACTTTGGCGTTGGCATTGCCAAAATGGAAGTGGCCATTGGCAAATGACAATTATTGTCTAATGGTCAGAGTTAGATGAGATGATGTGCTGGAATTTGCAGTAGAAGCAGGTTGATAACAAATAAATCCTTCATAACTTCAGACTTATACGACTCGCATAACAATAATTTATAATTTCCCCATAAAAATGACTGACCAAATCATATCGTAACAGTAATACATCGAAATATATTTTATATTTAATTATTCAACATAATACATAAAAGGCATTTGGATGCAAATTAATTTAGATAACGTTAGAGTTCATAAATTCCAGCAATAACAAGTATAGAGATGTCAGATATAAACTGAATTTATATATTGACCTAATGAGATAAATACTTGTAACTGGTAGATATCAATATGAAATTCATAACAATTGGAAATTGCTTCCTGTAATATTTATACGTGAAATATACAACAATTATAAATCTATTTTTCAATCATGGGTGAATAACAGTAAACATTTACATTATTAATTCATGTATCTGATCCAAATATTATTATAACATAGATAATTTATGTTTCTGTATTAAATTAGAGTTACTGTTCAGGTTGGTATCTAAAACATATTTCAATGTTTTTTCCAAATTGTCCAAATCATTGAAGTGGCTCTAGTGGCCAATCAAAGCACGATACTTGGAAGCAAACTTTCTGAAACTGCTCAATATGCCCTGAAAATTTCTATCAACCTGTTTTGACTTTTCTGGAATTTACATCGCAAATCCTATTTTAATTCCCTCTGAACGTCTCATTGGCCACTTCCTAGCTATAGGGATGTTATACTTTATACACAGAGAACACCATATAACAAGAGGCGAAAGAAAGTAGTTTTCGTGATCGCAAATGGGTGTGCACATGCGTGAATTAATTAGTTTATCTGTCAATGTCGAGTCGTCACTTTCGTTCATTCCCCTTAGTTCACCGTATATTATTTTAAGGTTAGGTTAAAAATGAGCTACTTCTCATTAGACACATGAGATGAATAATAAAAGATGTTCTAATGTTAGTAGTTAAAAAAAATATTCTATAGTTCTAATTGGGAGGGATGTTCATCAACACTACTATTTTTCTCAATGTAGTTATGGTTTTACTTCGAATCAATGCCCGTGTTACTTTTTCTCAATGTATCAGGTAGCTTATGTTTCAATGCCTCGACATATTTCCGCTCAATATAAGGCATGTTCTCACAAGCATCACAGACAGTCTTTGACAATCCGGATTCGGCGCAAAGACTCAAAAGTGTTCTCGTTAGAACGATTTAGGGTCTTTGCGCCGAATCCGGATTGTCAAAGACTATCTGTGATGCTTGTGAGAACAAGCCTATTGTCTATTGTGTAAGTCCGACTTCAAAGGAGCCAACAAAGCTTTCGTCTCTTGTTAGATGGTGTACTCTGTGCTTTATATACTTACGCATTGTACATATTTTAATTCATGAAACATTTCGGAACAAACTTAGGAACTTTAGCTTTGGAAGATTGATTGAATGTTTTTTTCATAAATAAGTATAGCTCGATCAGTGTAGCTTCAGGCTTAAGTTTTGGATGCGCAATAGTCATACGGGTCGTAATATGTCGAGCGCTCATTTTGTGCCAGCAAGCCGTGCTGTTTACTTCACAGCTATTCCAGTGACGTAGCAAAAATTTCAGAGTAGCTTTGTCAAACGAGTGATGATATAATGAGATATTTTTAATTTATACAGTGCATCAATACGGGATTTCAAGATTTTGAGTATTGACAAAAGTATTACTGAACGTTTACATGGAAATAGAATGCTAAAAATGCCTAAATACGGAATTCTACTAATATTAACAGAATAATATTGAACAATTTCATCAGGAAATTCATTGAAAACAATCACTTAATCTAGGTGAAAAGGTTTAATAACGATGAATGGTTGGTATCTATTTGGTCGTAAAGAAGATAACCTAAATATTTGCTTTTATTTATCTCAAGGACTTCTAAGAGATTCAATCTGCTGGTAAAATTGTTCAATACTTTTGTTAATATTGGTAGAATTCCGTATTGATGCACTTTTATTTCCATGTGAACATTTAGTAATACTTTTGTCAATCTTTTAAAATCCCGTATTTATGCACTGCATAAATCAAAAATATTTCATTATACCATCACTCGTTTGACAAAGCTATATCTGTCTGCTGGTAGTTTTCTTGACAATGTGTAATATACATTCCCAACACGAAATCTTAGATCGTCTGAACAATATGTGATACTTTTACCTATTGTAACTTAAGGAAAAATGTTACAGGTCATAGGTGCTTTGTTTGACATTTCGGTGCGGAAAAGTGCCATAGCGTGTACTTTTCGCATGACTTTTCCAACGGTTATCAAAAGAATTAAGAAAAGGACTGCTTTGCGCCTAAAAATTTGTGTAGAAAAGCATGTTTTGTATAGTGGTTGTAGGAAAACATTTTTTTCCCAAAGAAAGTCTGTCATCAAAATTTGTTATTAAATAATTTGACCACCGTTGTGGGATAATGACGTTCAAGTCCTTTTAGGCATTTAAACTGAAATTCTATTGTTATCGGTTTAACGAATATCTATAGGTATTATGAAATGCCCTTAGAACATAAAGTAGTAAGGAAGGATCCTTACGCCAAGGACAGTTAACCGGGATGGTTATTCAAAATGGCCGCCGTAGAATAGAATATATCAGTGGCGCCGTACCGAATTTTAATTAGGATAAAACTATTTCTATAAAATGGAATTAATATTTTCAATAACTTAAAATTTAGTAGAATAGAAAATATTGTAAGTAACTGCAAGTCTATTATAAAATGATATAAAAGCTAGAAGCTTTCTAAATAATAATGATATGTTGAAAATAAATTTGATATATTTGTTTATAAACTAAAAAATCAAAATGATACGCCCATTAAATGGTTATCCAAAATGGCCGACTTTGTCTCTTTTATTTATTATGGGAGATGTAGCACACGCTCCTTCCTTACTACTTTATGTTCTAAGGAAATGCCCCAGTAGATATAAACACACACACACATACTGACAATTTTGCCGTCAGAAAATAACAATAGGCTGGTTCCATCGAAGCGTTAAATGATAGTAAAGTGAAAACAAGAATGTATTGTCAACTACATCTGGTTTTAGAGCAGTTTAGGCAACATTATAATATAATAGAATTATTAAAAATTTACGGCTGAGTGCGTAGGTACTGTTCTAAATATATTGTGTTTTGTAATAAAGTTGATATTATAATATGAAGATTCATTGTATGGAAATTAAAAAGGTACTACTTCACAAAAGTTAAGAAATTTCATGACTATGACTTACAAATTACGATTTTTGGTTATAAATTAGTTATAAGTTGAATGGTTTTTTATGTGAGCTTTTGTTTGCCCTTTTGCGTAAAACGCTTGAAGTTTTGAACAAGAACATTTTGCGGTTGTGTACTTTTTAATTTTATTGAAAATTAGAGGGTAATTCATGGGAATGGAAGGTAGCTGGACCCAAGCATGCCTGACGGCCCATCTAGCAAAATGGAATTCTACGAGGACTGAATTGTTGTATAATAGTCGAATAGCGTTGTTTCAAGGACTTTTTATTTCTATTAAGCCTTTTTTTGCGATAATTTTGTTTTTTAAAGAAAATTTATTTATTAAATGATCCTATAGTGACTTTTACAATATATGCTATAACGCATTATACGATCATTTCTCATAACATTATAAAATACCTTATAAGCCAATTCATACAATATCAAAAATATCATTTTATAAGACTTTTATACCTATTGTATAAGAGTTCCATAATATACTATATAACTAACAGCTACATTATAAAATAGTTACTTAAGCTTGTCTTATTGAAGCACTTTTTAGTTGTATAGTGCCTAAATATTCTTCGTTATAAAACATATATCGTATACCGTTTCATTTTAAAATAAAATATTGTTTAAGGCATTTCTTTGGTATAAAATTGTTGCTTCATAAATTGCCATGTTTGAATAAGCAATTCTTGTACCGATTTCGCCGCCATTATGAGCAATTGAGTTGGAAACATGAAACTATATTGAAATATGTGACTTTATCATTATTTAGAGAATTATATTGTGAAAGAATATCCATATAAAGTGATAAACTAATAAAGTCATAAAAAAAGTATTTTAGGATATTCTATTTTATTATTTTTTTTAAGTATCTACATGAAACTGACCAGAATTGAAGCGCTTCATTTTCTTGCCAAATATATAGGTACCTATAATCTATCAGTAAAATTTGCGGTGCATCAAAATTTGTGCTATTAAACCATCCAAATGAAACTATAATTTTTACTATCGATGTCCGCGCAAGCGGCCCAAGTCGTTTTGATAAGTCTCCATTTCTACAAACGAAATGTATGATGCACGTTCAAGTTGAAATATAATTTGGTTCTGATATTCATCACTAAAAAATGAAATGCTCTTATAAACTGCTAGATGGAAAAATGTTCCCATTGTGCTCGAAATAACAGCATTATAAAAAAATTATACATTATACAACCATTTTGTAAAACCTTCATAGTGCCGCTTCAATGCTATTTTACAGATGTGACTATATGACACACTATCAAATCATTTTATAGTAGCTGTATAAACGATTATAAAACAGTCATATAAGAGTTGTATAAACTTTCAATAGAAATGTTATACAACCAAACAGTTGTATAAAAATGGGCCCTTTTTAGTTGTATAAGGATCATTCAATTATTTTGTAGACTGATATAAGAATTTTAGTATCCTATAAGACACATCTTGTAGCTGTTTATACAAACCTCATAGAATTTAAATTGCTACTTGGGATTGAATGAAATATAAAACCAGGCTAGTCCCCAAGCCTTTTGGATTGTTTGGAAAAGTATTCTGAAGTACTGATAAAAAACGACTGGAAGGCGTATTGGCCAATGAGGGCTCTCCAGTCTACTTCCAATACGATATTCGCTAAGGGTGCTCAACATTAGAGACCGTAAAGTGGATAGTTGACAATTAACTTATTGAACTTGATCAAGAGCTAACGGTAACACAATAAGAACACAACAGCTCACAAATTCCACGAAAGTTAACAATTAACCCTTGCAGGGATGGAATTCATAAATTGGAAGAGTGTATTGAGGTTTAGGGAGACTATACTGAATAATGAAGTGTATATTAAAATATGAAATTGTGTTTATCTACGACCACCTTTAAAATTAGTCATTTACGAACCAAAAAAATGTGTGGAATCATTCATTATACATACGTTGAAAAGAGTGCGTAAATTAACAACGCTTTTTACATGGGACTTTCATTATAACACCCAAAAGCGTGCGTAAATGACCAATGCTTTTTGAATGGGGTTTTCATTTTAACACTCTTTTTAAGCTACGTTATTATCGAGTTGCCTTAAATTTAGTCGTTTGTTGTATAAATGTTTGTGCTGTCAGTAAATTTGACAGAAATGTCTTTGGATTGCACACCACCTGAAATTGGAATTCGTTGTGTATATATTTGCTCATAGAAAATTTATTTTCATATTTTTCAACCCCTTCAAAGCAGATTTTTTTATTTTCTAACACGCTTTTATTAGCTCCACTTGTATGTTTGTGGGTTTGTAACTCTCCTTTGCGCGCACAAGCATACGTCGCACTTAGCCGGTGCAGATCTTTGGACGGTATTCGGATTGAAGAACTTGATTGTTCCAAATTGACAGATAAAGCCCCATGTAACAACGAAGCATTAGATGAAATGGAACGACTAAGAAATAATTCATAAGAGTCGTTGTTATTAGTTAGTGGCAAATAGTGTAATATCATTTCACAAATCATCAAGCACAAGATGATACAACTCTGTCTAAAATGAATTCTATTACGTTGTTCAAGAAGAATTTCACATTCGTGCACCCTCTGTTGCACCCTCAACTCCAGGAATGTACCTTTGGTAGTAGGAGAATGGATACTCAAGATGCTCTCTAGTAGAGCAATAAGTATCAATGTAGAAGACATCACAGTAAGAGGACTGGTCATGAGGGGATGTCCACAAGGAGGAGTCTTATCACCCCTTCTGTGGAACATAGTCCTAGACTCCCTGATTAATCACCTCAACAACAATGGATTCTACACAATTGCATACGCAGATGACATAGTTATCTTGCAGACTGGCAAATTTGTGAACACACTGTGCGACAGAAAGCAGCATGGGCTTAAATTAATTGAAAAATGGTGTAAGGAACACTCACTGTCGATCAATCCCAGAAAGAATGAGATGGTCCTTTTCACCAGGAAAAAAAGTTTATCGGGTATGAAACCTCCCGAAATCTTCAAAAGCAAACTAAACTTTTCGGAAGAGGTGAAATACCTTGGTATTACCCTCGACAGGAAACTAACATGGAACTCTTATCTACACAGCAGAGCAAAAAGAGCATATGTGGCTTATGAGCAGTGTCGGAGGACAGTGGGACGCACATGGGGTCTGTCACCCCGTGTGGTCACTTGGATCTACACTGCAATAATAAGACCCATGTTAACGTATAGAGCAATTGCATGGGAACCGAAAGTTCTACAAGCAACGGACATCCAAAAATTATATCAAATACAGCGAATGGCTTGTCTGAACATCACAGGAGCCATGAGAACAACACCAACTGCAGCAATGGAACTAATTACTGGTCTGACCCCTCTGGACCTGCACGTCCAGGAGGTTGCGTTAATGGCCAATGTACGATTGCGCACGGCTGGTGTAAACCCCGAAGTAGGAGTGGGCCAATTGAGGTTGAGCATATGGCAGGAAGCGCTCACTGCGCTACCCCTGCTGCAGGCAGCCAACAATACAATTGAACCCAGGTTTTTGTTTAACAAACCCTACAAAATTCAAATAAAACAGAACACAGAGCCAGATGCTGCAAATGCAGTAAGCATTTATACAGATTGGTCAAAAATGAAAGAAGGCTCAGGATGTGGAGTTTACTCGAGAGCACTAGCCCTAAAGATTGAGTGGGGAATGGGAAACAATACCAGCGTGGTTCAAACAGAACTGGCTGGTATCTCAATTGCCACAAAAGAAGTAACCAGAAGAGGAATTTCTGGCAAAAACATAACAATCTGCACTGATAGTAGACAAGCCCTATTAGCCTTGAACAGACAACGTGTTATATCTAGGCTAGTACTAGAGTGCCACCAAGATTTAGCTGACGCCTCGGCAGATAACAATATTATCCTGAGGTGGGTTAAAGGGGACGACAGGAGTAAAGGAAATCGCATTGCTGATTCTTTAGCCAGGGAAGCCGCTGGACTAAAAATTCTAGGACCCAGTGACACCTACGGCCTAACGACTTTGACAATTGCGGAACTAGGCAAACGTTACACCCATGCTCAATCCCTTAAGAGATGGGATGGAATCGAAGGATGCAGTCTTGCCAGGATCACCCTGGGCGACCCTGGAAAGCTGGCGCCGAAGAAATATTTGGCGATGACCAGGAAAAACCTACGTTTAACAGTAGGATTTCTGACTGGTCACTGTCAACTAAGTAAACACCTCCATACTATGGGGCTAGTGGACACACCTCTATGCAGGATGTGTGAACAGGAAGATGAAACTGTCAGGCATGTCTCATGCGAGTGTCCGGAGTGATCGTCAATAAGAGAGTGTGTGTTCGGTGAGTCTTGGCCTACACCTGCCGATATAAAGGAGATGTCTCCTAGTGACCTGTCCACCTTCCTGAGAAGGACAGGATGGACAATGACCTAGGAGGACAACTCCTCAGGAGGATGTACAATGGGTCACATGTGGCCTAAGTGCTGTGAGCCTACACACTCACCCTCCCCACTCTACAGATACAGATACAGATACCCTCTGTTGGAAATTTATAATACTATCAATGAGAACTTAAAGAAAAACTCTATTCACAATAAATCGAACTAAAAAATGAAAAATAAATATAGCTTAAAAAAACACGCTTTTTAAGAATTTCGAGCTAAAAAGTTGGAAATGATTTTAAAAATAAACTTAAAACAATAGTATATAAAAAAATACTAGTATAATTGAGGGAGAAGCGTGGGGCGCTTTGTGCCATAATTTTCGTATATCGAGCACCCCACGCTCTTCCCTCAATTATACTAGTATTTTTTTCCATATACTATTGTTTTAAGTTTATTTTTAAAATTATTCTCAACTTTTTAGTTCGATATTCTTCAAAAGCGTGTTTTTTTAGTTTTTTGAAACTATATTTATTCTTCATGTGGTCGTAGATAAAGTTTTGTATTACACTTGTGCGTGAAGTACTTTTGCGCACTCGTTGCGAAAAAGGCACTTACTACGTACGTGCCTTGCATTTTCGCAACTCGTGCGCAAAAGTATAACTACACACACTTGTATCATAAATAACTATTTTCTTATCAAACCACGAAACTTATCTCGTTGCGCCAAATTATAATATTTTTGGATATTTTTGATATTTTTTTGATAACGCCAAACTTAAAACTACGTCTAGCAAGTTATTATTTTTATTTTGAGAAAAAAATAACCTCAAAATACAAACCTCTTGTTAGTCGATCTAGTCTATATCTTTCGCTGGCAACTATTATAAATTCATCTATCTAAGGAAGAATTTATTTCTACGGCAATTATCCTTGTTGTTCCTTTATTAGGACACTAAAATGGTCACTGAGCGTTGCATATGTTCCAACATGGGGTGACGTAATTTCCCTAGAAACTTTCACTACCGTGAAATGCTTTTCGAACATTCTACAAACTGCTAACTCCTTATTCAAGTCTTGTCGGAATTATTCACATTAACTGACAACAGAAGTTTTGCCCTTTACTGTTAAATTCACTTAAAAGCAGTAATTATAAATCAACAGTCTGCATCGGGAATCGAGCAGCCTGGCTGCAAGGCAGAGAGCAACAGAAAAAAAAAACAAGAAACTTATTTTTTTTCTCGACAAGTCGTTCGAAGAGCTTAAATTATTAAAACACTGAACAATGAAGTTGGAAATTAGAGTATTTTTAGACGTGGTGTTGAATGAAAACCGTTTTGAAGTAATTTTAATCACCTTCATAAAAAGATGACGATTTATTGCATTAAATATAGTTTGCTCTTAATTTTTAAAACGTCTACACCACTGCAAAATTGTAAAGAATTATAATTATTTTTTTTTATTGGTGAACCATTTTACCTATTTAAATCGAACTTTATAAAACGCGCGTGTTTTAAAGTTACCATGGCAACATCAACAACTCGAGAAACGAAGTCTAAATCTATGGCATGGAGACTAGATATCTATGGTCTAAATCATGTTTAAATGACAATTTTTTTATTATTGATCTGACAGGAGTCGTTTGTAACGTCAAAACTTTTATTCGAAGAATATTTAACAATGTCAAATTTATAAATTAAATGGTGCCGTTGGTATTGTTTGAAATATTAATATTTCGCTTTTTCAAATCTTGGGAAATGGTATTTAAATTGATACTATTGACATTCACAGAACTCAATAAGGTTGAACTTCCATCAAAATACAAATTATTGTATGTTTTTCTCATTTCCATGACAACGCAAGGTATACATCATATACATCACGAATTCAACCATTTGACATTTAGTTCTTATTTCCATCTATGATTTCCATTTCTTGTTGTAAGTAGTAGTTATAGACCAGTATTTATAATTTCAAAGTGCACCAATAAAAAAAATAGCGTAAAGTATTCGTGGATATACTATTTCCGAAATGTATATCAATTTTTGCTCAATAAGGGGGTATTTTTGAGAATATACTTTTCTTATTTGTTTCGTACTATGGATTAAGTTGAAACTTTTATAATAATAATTTTAAATTAATTAATTAATAATTTTCTACAAAAAATTACAAATTGAAAAGATCCACGCCCATGGTCGACTGTTTTGCTGGTTTAATTTGCTGTGAATCGGTCGGTACTAGTAAACAAGACAAGACAGGTGAATATAAGATCAAAAGTTCCCATTGTAATTTAATTTTTATTGGTAAAACTCGAAGAAACCTTGAAATAGAATGAAGTGAACATCTCAGTTGCTTTATAAATAAAAATACATGAGTAAAATTATACAAAACTCCTAAAGGTATAAAATGATATCCCTAGAAGTAACGTATACATTCAGTTATTTGTTTATTTATGTAAATTATGAAATCAAACAATTTTATTTTGTTAAATCTATGTTAAATCTATATTATAATATAATGTAGATTTAACAAAATAAAATTGTTTGATTTCATAACTTACTATGGATCTACATCAAGTAAAAGCCTCATCTATTCAATTTATTTATGTCCTAAATACTCAATAAACAAAGATTCATCCACATCTTAAATTCCCTAGAAATTAGGTGTTCGGAAATAATTGTTTTTTTCCCACTGTGATATACTTTTGGTGAAAGTTTTGGCAGACACTGTATACACAAACATACGTCCCTAAATCATTCAGTTTTCTATGTTGGATTTAATGTTAAATCCGTCTGGCATGTAAGAAATGGATTTGTCGTGTATATTCATGAGATCTAGCACCGATTATTATTAAATGGAATGCTAGTTAGCTTTTTATAACATTTTTCGTTATTTCTGATTTTTACCAAAGATTTGTCAAAATACTAACTATTACATGCTCAAGTTGAGGATTTGAAAGTATAATTTTCAAGAAATTCTTCCTTTCTAGAAAGAATGAGAAAGAAAAGGAAAGAGAGGTAGTTATGAGACTTCTATTGGGAAAAGTAGAATTCGATAGATGGCGCTCTGAAATGTCAACGTCAACGAGTAAAACAAATCAGCTGCCGTATACGCCCTTTGATATTTAAGTGGTTTTATTTTGCTATTTTAGTTATTTTCAGTTATTTTAGTTATTTCCAGTGTGCTTTAGTATTTTGTGTTGTTAAACTAAATTTTGACTCTCAATATTTATATTTTTGGATATTTGTGAAAAGTACAACAAGCGTTCAATTAACTGTTTAGTTTTAGGTCTGATTTCGTGTTTTTATTTTATTTTTGATATATGTAATTATATCTACAAAAGTTGCAGGGATGGTAGGTTTGTATTGAGTAATATTTTAAATCTTTAATACCGACTTATTTTCTCTTTAATCTGCAATGAAAACAAAAAAAAGAATAACATATAACCTCTTCCATAACATCTCTGATTATATAAGAATATTACCTCAGAAATGATGACAGTTGAGTTAAATAGAAAAACACAGTTTTAAACTTGTCACTGGAACAAAATTAAACAAATAAAGTACGAGTTTACGGTAATTACGTTGACTTGAATGTAATACAAAAGCAATGCAAAACGAATTATTTTACACGTTGCGTTAGTTACAATTTTTTCCGCCAGAGGTCTCAATCGAATTCTACTCCGCCCAGTAGTAATTTTTGTTGATCCAAGCATAGATAAGTTCACAAAACTGAAATATTTGACAAGTGTCAGTGGAACTGTTAGAGCTCTAACACTCTTCATCATGGAGCTCTCCATATTAGTCTCTACTTTGAAACTACAAAAAGATCAGTGAGTACATAATAAATAGATTTTATGGACATTGAAATATTAATTAATCAACCTGTCACGGTACAATGACAGATGACACATCAATACTTCATAGGTCCCTTTTATTTCAATAAATAATTTTTGGATCTTAGACTGGAATATCAAAAAAGAAATGCGTAAAACTATTTATTATTCTTTAATGTGGAAATATGTTAGCATTTTGAATGGGTAGTAGAATTATGGGACAATCATGAGTACATGACATTCATATAAACGTATTGTATAGAGTAGGACAAATGAAGAAGCAATAAAAGCGGCAATTATGTGAAAAAAATACATACAAGAGAAGCTAGTATGGGTATCTTCTGTATGTTCCTTGTGGTATATTATTCATTCTTTTTTTAATTTCTTGGGAAATTAAACGACAATATTTTTAAATTCTTTATTTCAACGTTTCGGTAGCGTTCCAGCTATCGTTGTCAAGAAAAAATAAGTAGAAATTAATTTTTATCCCTAACTGACACAACAGGAAAAATTTTACAACTAGACAATCAAAAATTATTTTGAAGTTTAAGACTGCAAAATTTTGTTATCAAATTTTTATTAAGGTCCATTCATAGTAGATCATATCATATTTGATTGTCTAGTTGTCAAATTTTTTCTGCTGTGTCAGTTAGGGATAAAAATTAATTTCTACTTATTTTTTCTTGACAACGGTAGCTGGAACGCTACCGAAACGTTGAAATAAATAATTTAAAAATATTGTGGTTTAATTTCCCAAGAAACTAGTATGGGTAATTATAATTTATTTTGCCGATTGATTTAACTCATGGGATTCATATTCATAGCTTCGTTTTTTACATATGGAGGGTTCAGAAGCCAATCAGTGTAAGTCATGAACTGAGTTAAATGAGATAATTGGATATTTTCAAATTGTTGTAAATGAAAATAACCATTTTTAATATCGGTTCAAAATAAACTTTTTATTGGGAACTATGGTAAGAAGATTAGAATAATGACTTACATGTATTGTCAGCCGAAAGATTGAAGAATAACGAACAGGCTACAATAGGTAAGTCATTTAGAATAAAAATTTGACTTACAGTGATTGGCTTCTGAACCCTCCACATGTATATTGAACCTGCTATAGAACCAAACAAAATTTCAATGTCAGAATGTTTCATTACTCAACAAATTCTCCTCTTAATTGGATACATTTATTACAGCGAACCTGCAACGTCTCTAGACCTTTCAAAAAAAATGTTTATTCCTGCTCTGCAAACCAGACCTACACAGCTTTCATTACCTCCTCGTTGGAAAAAAGTTTACGACTTCTTTTCAGTTGAGGAAAGATATGATAGTCGGACAGAGCCAAATCTGGTGAATAAGGGGGTGTTCTAGTTATTCAAACCCTGAATCACGAATTACACCTTTGGATAGCTTTCCGCGTCTTTTCGCTTAAATTTTTTCCCGTAGAGTGGTCAGTGATGTCGAAAAGTAATCTCCGGTTATTGTTCTATCCTTATAAAAAAAATCAATCATGATTACTCCATGGAAATCCCAAAAAACTGAAGCAAGAACTTTTCCAGCAGATTTTTGGACACAAAACTTCTCAGGTCTTGGAGAGGACTTGATTACCAAGGGTATTAAGCATATCTTCGTAAATCTGCTTACCTCTTAACCCTTTTAAATACAGGTAGGTACTTGAAGATGGCTCGATACTCCAATTTTTCGATTTTCACAATTTCGGTGGACATCTTTTTTCTTTTACTTTATTGCGTAACTCTTGTTTACTTTTTTGTCGTTCAACTTCACACTGACACTTTTAATGAGTTATTGTTCGTTGCTATGGTAACGCAGTATTTTGTTTATGCATGGAACTGGTCTAGGCTAACTAGATATGAATACATCCTCGTATATAGCAAGTTAAAAAAAAAACTTGAGGTCGCAGGGAGATTCGAACTAACTCTCCTGTTTACTGGACAGGCGCTTTAACCAACTGAGCCACGGCGCCAGCTACCTGCTGCTACCATTATCAATATCGAACTCTCTAACTATATCGGTTCATGAGATACAGCCTGGTGACGGAGGGACGGAACGACAAAGAGGCAGACGGACAGCGAAAGCTTAGTAATAGGGTCCGCTTTTTATCCTTTGGGTACGGAACCCTTTTTAGTATGAAAATAATAAAAATATATCGAGTGCATTATTAAAAGCTCTCGTGTCTTATCTGTTCGTCTTTTCATTGTTTGAAACACACAAATTGGCAGAATATTTGAACATCCGAGAATCTTTTATGTATCCGAAAGACCGCCCGAAGATACAAGAGGCAGAATAAACTGGTCCCCCTCACCTACCGCAATCGTATTGTTGAACACCGCAGAATACTTAATTGGAAGGAATCAGATTAATAGATCTAAACAAAGATATTTACGAGATCTTAATTAAATTATACTGTTTGTTCCTATAACATTTTAGTTTAAAGTCGGCTTTGGCGTTGGCGTCTAGCATACGCAAGTAAACCAGTTTTCATCAAGGCACGAGTAAAATTGGTTACGCTATTTATCTCTAGGGATAAAACATTTCTATCCACTTTTTATACCGAATGTCTCACTATAAAAGTGTGAGAAGTCACAGTGATATTGAAATGCTGTGAAATATTTCATCAATTACCTTGAAGATCGCATATTAAATATTACTGGAGGGAAAACGGAGCCAATCTATTGAAAATCCTGTTAATTCAATGTAACACGAGCCTGACCAGATGGGCAACTCAACTTTTTTTTAAGGAGCCGTCCCTTTGCCGGCACCACCTCAACCTCCTGGGATTATTGTGGTTACTCCTAGTGGTCTTACTACAGCCTATTAATCAAATCCGTCCCCTTTACTAGCTCATACAGGTTCTTTGCTGACTGGCTGGTTGTAGAAGTCTTCTGGAGTCATTTGGGGTCTACCATACAGTTTATTCTGCCTCCTGTAGTCCAGCGTCTCACGGCTGCATAGTATATGCAGAGCTGTTTCGGTATCCTTTTTGCATCTTCTGCATGTAAGGTGTCCGTTATACAGCACTATTTGGCTCAGGTGCTCCTTTGTGGGAAAGTGTCCCATTATGGTGCGTAGTCTGTTCCTGCTCATTGAAAGCAGTTCTTTCGCTACTTTTTCTGATGGTTTTTTATGAATTTCTTCCCATGTATTAGCCTGGGCGTATTCTTACAGTGTTTATTGTGTTCTCTCACCCACCCTCTTAACCATGACCTAGTTAAGCATCTGGGAATGCCCACAGCTGGTTCGGGTCCGCTCATCAGAGTTGACGATCCTGCTCTTGCGAGTTAGTCAGCTTTTTCATTGCCAGCGATTCCTTTGTGACCCGGGACCCACTCCAACGTTACACTGTTCCGAGTCGCCAGTCTTATAAGTTTTTGGCCGCATTCCCATACCAGTGCTTTAAGGGCAGCTTGACTGTCATTGTAGATTAAGATCTGCCTGTTGTTTCAGGCTCTCATGTTATTTGCCCTTGTACATGCAAGTATTGCATGTACCTCTGCTTGAAATACCGAGGCGTATTTTCCAATCGAGACTACTCCTTCATATTCGCTCGACTTGATGTATATGTAACTCAACTTACTAGCAAGTATAAGATACAATATAGAATACGACTGAGTTGAAATATATCCACGATTGAAATCAGAAAATAGCTAACTGTTTCATTTGAAGTATAATTTGAAAAAGACTTAACGGTATTTGATAATTTTAACAGATTTTATCACAAAAGTTTATAAAAGCAAACTATTAATTTTACATAAAGGAATTGTTCGAGCTAAGTGATCAAACAATCAACGATTCTCATTTCATTGTTCGCTAACAGACAAATTTAACATTTTCTTTGTACTTAAAGACTATAGAAACCGACGAACGGTGCTAAAGCTATTTTATTTGTATTTACTCGGAATTGTATTCAACCAAAAGTTGTGTACATCATTCAATGCACGTACATTTATTTTTGTTTAAATATGCTACGTTTATTGTTACCTTCACCATTAGTTGAGGCCGCTTGACATGGAGCGAAATAAATGATTGACATCATGCAATTCCCTTGTCATTGCAACACTGCTGCCAACCCGCAATGATAAAAAACCTGCAAAGATCTGATGATTTGAATGGTGGATATGGTGGATTAAAAGTCCTTTTGTACTTTTCTATTTAATTTAATATTTATTGATACAAATACTAGTCAACTGTAAACATCGAGTTGATGTTTCAGCACAAAGTCTTATTATATTCTATATATATTATTGGAAGACCATCTATAAGTAATTTATTATAGTTTTGAATGAAGTCACGTACCTATATTACTCGTGTCTATGTTTATTAAATAATCCAAATATATTTCTATTTAATTGTTAAGTCAACTAACTGTTGAAATTAGCACAATGATCTACAGGGTGTCTACATGCCCACCCTTTGAAAGACAAAATTACAGGGTGATCAAACCTGGAATTTCGTCTCCTAACTAACTAACGCTGATATCTCAATTCAAACACTATTAATGTAGGTAAGTGATTATTTGCTGACAAAATGTATCATATTGCGTAATAAGATACTATCTTGAACTTGACTCGAAAAAATGGTAAACAAATAATTAGGCAATTAAACTACTTATTATTTTTAGATGATCTTTGCATTTAAAATTCTATAGATTCTGCAGATTCTATAAATAGATAAAAATAGTTATTATTACTACAGAGAGGAATATAAACAATATAAATACAAATACATAACATATGTTGATATTTGGGTACCCAATAACCTATTACATAAATGAGAATTATACATAAGCACTAATCGATAATATAAAGTCAATTAGTTATACATATATGTACAGCTTTTTTTTTTTTTAAATTTATTTAGGATAGTACTTTTGTAACCTATTTTTGTGAACGGTACTTTGTTTGCCATTCCTCGCTTGTATAGTGCAATTAGGGCCTATTGTATCAAGTACGATGTACGGTCCACCATACCTAGCATCTAATTTACGAGCATTCTCATTTTTTAAGGTCACTTCATCCCCTTTATTGAGGTGATTTTGATTAATATTTAAATCCCATGACTTTTTTCTAATTTCTTTACTTTTTTCTAGGAATAATTTAGCACGTATATGCGCTGTCTTTAACCTATACCTTATCTCTTGCTCATAAGCGTCAATGTTATAAATTGGTTCAATGTTACCATTAACTAATTCCTCTGGAAGATTACATCGTCTCCCATATATAAGTTCAAAAGGTGTATAATTGTGATACGAACTTGGTGTTGTATTGTAACAAAAAGCATAATATTTACACCATACGTCCCAGTCTGTGTGTGTTTCGTTTATGTAACTTCTGACATATTCATTGTAAACCCTATGATTTCTTTCACATCCACCTATAGTTTCGCTGTGATATGCTGTTGAAATATTATGTTTTATATTCAATAATTTGGAAATGTTTGTTAGTAATTCGTTCTTATATTCCAGCCCCATGTCAGTTCTAATTTCTTTCATCGGCCCGTATATTAAAATGAATTGTTCAAAAATTGCGTTGGCTACTGTCTTCGCTTCTTTATTAGGAATAGGTATCATGACCACGAACTTCGTTAGTTCACATTGAATAGTCACTGCGTAAACATTATTAGAATTAGATTTCAAGAAAGGACCAATTGTATCTATACACACTAAGTCAAATGCTTCTTGCGGAGTAGGAGTTATAACCAGGGTAGGGAATCTCCGAACGAGCGAGGGTACCGCCACCTAGGGGGTCGGAAATATACTAAAATTGCGGATTTAATGAGAACATGAAGAGAACTGTAACGCCGTTGAAAGATACTTCCACCTGCTTCCACCCACTTCGACTGTTTAACTTAACCTAATAACCATTGTTTGTAGACGTGTACAGTCTAAATTATCTACGTTGTAGGCGATTTTGTCAATTTTGTGCCTTAGTAGTAAATTTTCCAAGTTATTGTATATATATAATATTTTGTTTAGGTCGGTGTGTTAGTTTAGTTTAGTGTGGACTTTTTTATATATAGACAATGGCAACAAAATGTATAGTTGAGGACTGTAGGTACTGTGAGGTGCACCCGGTAAGTTTTTTTTAATAATATAAAACATGTTTAATTAACTGAAAAGTGACAAAATATTGAAGTAGTTACTTTTTTATACAGCTTTGAACTTCTGAGCCATGAAGAACAACGTTCGGTTTGGCTGGAGAGAAGTGGAAACCTCTTTTTGGATTTAACAGGGCACAAAAATTGGAGAATATGCCCTCGTCACTTTGGCCAGGACTGCTTTGTTAGAGTAGAAAAAGGCGAGGGCATGGTATTGAAAAGGTTTTCTTTGCCATCCCTGTTTTTGCCTGGTAAGTAAATTTTTTTGTACATATACCTATTTATTGAATGTTATTATATTAGAGTGTTTTTTTAGATCACAATCCAAAGGAGGGATCTGATTTTTTGTTTCCCACTATGGTACCCTCACAGGTAACAGCTCTTCAGCAAAATAAAGGTATTTATTGTTGTAAGTTTGATATAATTTAACTGATACAAAGTTTCTGTAGATGCGATGAAAGAATCTATTTTTTATTCCCCAGTTGGGAAGGTGACAACAACAACCAAAACCTATTCAAGGGAATTGATTAATGGTGAGTTTTTTGCAACTCGTTATGATATAATTTTGGCAGTCATACAATGTACCTAAGACATATTAACATAATTTTTATGTTACAGCTATTCCATCCACGAGCCGGGTGTGTGAGGAAGACATTTTGCAGAGCATCAAGCCATTATCAAATAATGGTATGTATCAATTAAAATATCTTCTATATGTGTCTTTTGTTATATTATTTGATTTGTTTAATTTCCATAAAAAACAAACTGAATAACATGTTTTATAGTACTATATTAGTAAATGATTAAATTGTCTACAGATACTGCAAATATGTATGCTCCACCTCCCAGAAGTAAAAAAAAGAATTTCTCGAAGAAAGGTAC
Organism: Galerucella tenella; assembly: GCA_910591685.1. Classification (NCBI taxonomy): domain Eukaryota; kingdom Metazoa; phylum Arthropoda; class Insecta; order Coleoptera; family Chrysomelidae; genus Galerucella; species Galerucella tenella. The sequence continues at coordinate 1,461 of CAJUYH010000226.1, read as the reverse complement.
AAGCGTTTTTCAAAGGTCAGTAGTTTCCAGAAATAAATATGTACCTAAATGTTTACAATCATATATGTGTGAGCTATATGAATAAAAATATCCAAATTTAATTAGATAATATAATATATTAGTCATGATAGTCATAACCAAGTCATAATCATAAGCAAACTAGAAATGGATGTGTTTCATGTTTTCTTCAATATACATCTGCCGATCTGCCCACAGAAACAGTTGCTGATAGATAAAACTATTTTTTTATTTGTACGAAACAATGTTATTCTTAAAAAATATCTTTGAAATGAGTACATTTAACATTTAACTCAAACTACTTTCTTTATTTGCAGAAGCCGAGGCATCAACAAAAAAAGATTTTTACAAGACAGTGACCCTCATAAAGCGCCTTAGAGCGAAAAATGTTGACCAAAAAGATATAAAACATTTTGTGAAACTAGTTACTGAAAAGGAAGGGTTAGTGAACATCTTGGGTAATTACTCGAAAGTGGCCCTCAATTTTTTTGAATCAAATCTGAAAAATTTGCGTATGAAGCCCAAGGGGCGTAGGTTCTGCCAAGATGAAAATTGTTTGCACTGTCATTGTACAAGAAAAGCGCCCGAGCATATCGCTTCCTGTCCAAGTTTTTCAGCTTACCATCTCGGAAATCTTTAAACAAAATCCTGAATAGTGTATCCTTTTTACCAGGTGTAAATGAACACATTTTCACACATTTAAAGATCCAGGTCAGTAAGCTGGGGGAGGAGGACAGGTATTGTGTTTTAATGTTTGATGAAATTTCTCTCCATCCTCATTTAAAATATAATCTGAAAACACATTCTGTAGATGGGTTTGTGGACTTAGGTGTTAGGAAGCGAAGGATACAGTTTGCTGACCATGCCCTAGTATTCATGGCAAAAGGTATTCGTAACCTTGGAAGAACCCATAATTTTGGTTTTTGTGAAGGTACCACACCAACAGTCGACTTGGTGCATTGCATCTAAACGATTATTGGAGAATTGCAGGCGATCGGTATCACTGTGATCGCTACTGTATGTGACCAAGGTGCCACTAATCAAGCTGCCGTGAATCAATTAGTAGGACCTAGTCGCACTGGGCCCCTAACTTACACAGTTGGAGATCCTTCTCAAGAGATCGTTCACCTTTATGATCCCCCCCATTTATTAAAGGGGATCAGGAACGGTCTTTTATGTAAGGATCTTCAATACGAGATGAACGGCAGCAACAAAGTGGCATCTTGGTCGCATTTATCTCGATTATATGAAATCGATCGAATGCAAGGACCATTCAAGCAATGCGTTAAGTTGACTGATGAACATGCCAATATTTTCATTATCTCCTCATATTTGTGTATTATTAATTTACTAAAAGTTATGTGTTTGAAAACAATACCTCCTTCTCCTATTTCAGTGATTATTGATTTTTATTGAATGTTTGTGAATTTTTAACTTCAATAT